>JAZHYW010007991.1:0-32685 GCA_037355805.1 Ixodes ricinus | reverse complement strand
GGCGCGCGATGGAGCAGTCACGCGCTTCGCGGTCTTTTTTTATAATTCTTCGCCATCACACGGCGTGTGTCGGGAATGAGAGCGAGGCTTCCGTAGGCAGTAGCCGTCTCTTCATAGCAAAAGCCTATTACACATTTTGTGCTCTAGTTTGTCATCGTGATCATGCCTCTGATATCTACTTTAAAGGGCTGGATGGCAGATAGCTGCTGTCCGAGCCTGGCGCAAGTGAAGCCACTGGAAACTCGATGCCTGTCCCGGAGATCGGGCGTCTGCTCGGCTTCATAGTTGATTCAGTCGATCTTCAAGTCATTGGATTTTTGTATTTTTTGAGTAGGTTTAAATATTCCCGTTCTGAATTTAATCTCGACAATAAGCATAAGGAATAAGACATTTGCACACGTGATCAATTAGAATCAGAAATTGTAATATTGAATGGCTTCCCAAGACACTTCTCGAGTCTGCGTGCGCTGTTACTGCTCAACAGGCAGGCTCTTTGAGATGACGAGAAAAAGTCAGCGCCCTGAAGGCTGTTCGAACGAGCACACGGAAGAGTTGAAAAGACTGCCAAGCGCTAACTCCCGGACGAGCCCCGTACTTCCGGGGGCTTTATATCTATTTGTTCAATGCGCAATCCATCCCTCTAGAGAAGGTTAGTAAATGAAGCTTTCGTATTTTTTTCTCCAACAAAAAACCCGTGGTCCAACTCGAAGGCATGGAGACGAAACACTGTCCCGCGGATATTTATTCAGCACGCACAGTTTCTGCTCGAAATTTATCGCTGTTTGGGGGAGGCTTCTATACCGAGGTAGCACAGGGTCAAAATTTATGATTTGTCTTGAAATTTCCGGTACTTAAGAAGCCCTAAGTGTCCCTAAAACAAGTGTCAAGGTTAGGCGTCACTGCTGGTAGCTTTCTGTCATCTGGCGCTTTGTGCCTAAATTCGAAAACAAATGCTAAATTGTGCTTCTCATTCGGTGGATCGGTTTTGATGTGGAAACTATAAGCGAAATCACCCAAAAAATAAAATATTAAGACATCCCTGCAATAGTTATTCGGTTCAAACGTGCCATAATTGTCTCAAGTCTGATACTTCGGCAAGTACAAGGTGCAACCACAGAAAAACCGTAGAAATGGCAAAGAAAGGTACATTGACCATATAACTATTGCCCTATCACGCTAAATGCATAAGGCCAATCTTAGGCCCCTAGGGCTGTCAAGCTTCTGCCAAGTTAGATGCATCAATCGTGACTGATGGGCCAGTTGGTACATGACTTATTTTGACAAATATGCGCCGCAAGACAAGGACAAAGCAAGTAAGACAACACGGTTCTTAAGAAGCCCTAAGTGTCCCTAAGAAAAAAAATTATACCATGATGTCCTCATTTAATCGCTTAGAAAGAGCATGACCTACACGCCCGCCGTCTATAGTTTGTGGCAGGCTAATGGTTGAGGAAAAACACCTTCCACCTCTTTCCAATTTATCAGAGCGAACCCTAATAATGTGCTACTCCTTTCCACCGTTCACTTTCCTAAAGAACAAAGAGGTGGGAGGAATTAACATTCATTGGAATCTTGACCTTACACCGACTATAGTTTATATGGGATGTCTTCAACAGTGCCTTGACTGTTCGAGCTGGGACAGCTTTTGAGCTTCTAAATTAACTTCGATAATTTATTCCACGTGTTCTAAGCATCCTAATAAATACAATATCAAAGACTGCGACAGACCTTGTTTTTGACTCAAGCGCGACTTTCTTCATTAGGGCGAGTTTAAATTTTTATATAAAAATTCGGTGCGCATGAATGTAATCTTGAATTCATTGGGACGTTTAAGGTTCGTTTATAGACGCTTTAAGCACTGCCATATTACAGCCACCACTAGATGACCTTCTTCTTGTCGTACCGAGATACCGAGCCAATAAAACGGGCTTTGACGAGCCTCTACAAAGGCTATTGTTGTGGAGAAGTATACTATAAAATTTAAATGGCAATAATCTGACCCTCTATAGTAACGATGAAGTGAAGTAAACATAATTAATGTCGGTTATGGCGACGCCCAGGCACAGCTGCTTAAAGGCGTCGTCCGACGTGGTGTGCAGCGCACAGGAGGTAGCACAACATACGCTGCCCAGAGCCGCGCATGTTGCGCTCCGCAACTTCTGCTGTCCTCGACGCTGGAGTATAAAAGGCATGATCCAAGGGAAAACGGATTTCATCCAAAATGACACATTAGAACACTGTCATGCAGTCTAAGAAAAAATGGAGGAAAAAAGGTAGCAACGGCGCGTCTTCCTCCCTTCTACTGACGCGCCCCCAAGCGGACACGAGAGGAAGGGTGGAACGAGAGATTTCTCTCCTTCTTCAGGCAGACGGGAGAAAGCTTTCGCCCTCCCGACTCATCTTCTGTCGGTTTCGTTTTTCGAGCACGTCACGCACGTTGTTTAATAAATGTTGTTGAGTTGATTGAGCTTCGGCGGCAGCGAAGGCCGCCTGTAATTTCGTCTTCTAGTCCAAACGTGCAGAACATTTCGGTTGCATTGACGTTTTTACCACTAATTTTATCAAACGAACAAACGAAGCGGCTAGAAACAGCGAAGTTCCGGAGCAGTGCCAGCAGCGCTACGTACACTGGGTAAGATGGCCGTCTCCGGATTGCGGGACCCACACTGAGCTACAGTAGCGGGACGACCGGGGAACTGTGTCGATGTTTTCGTCGTTATGAAAATCGCAGGAACTGCGTCGAAGACAGGCAGGTTTTGCTGCCGGCTGACTGTGTGCCTTCCGTGCTGAGTTCAGTTCTGTCTTTCGATGCCGAGTGCTAACCGGCGTTCAACGCGGTTCTGTATTTCTGCGTGTCGGCAACATAGCAGCAACATTGTGATGGCAGCGTTGTCGGTCGAGAACAGAAGACTGGAATTATCGCATATGTGACCGTGTGTTTGCTTATCAATGGTGTAACAACAAGATGAGATGACGTAAACACTCGGGCATTGATGCCGCTGGTCGGGCCGTGATATGAGGGGGCGGGGTGTCGCAGGTTGGCATTCCGCTTTACATTAAAAGTTTACGACTACTTGAGGAACGCTGGTCTAAAGAGTAAGCTCCTATCCTACAGTGGCCAATGTGACTGTCGGTTGTCTCCTCCCCGAGAGCGATTGCGCTCTGGGGGAAGGACTGAACGGTACGAAATTATGACGGAAAGTACATATATTTACAGTGTGGAATTTCAGCATTAAACAAGAATAGTAGGTAAAATCGAAAAAAAGCTACCCTTCATTTTGCTGTTTAAATAAACAACGGTTCCTGGAGAAACTGGCCTCCAAGTGGCGCGCTGGGATGAGCGCTGGATGTTTTCGAGCTCGCCAAGGCGTTGCTCCGAACACTTAACACCTGCCGCAAGTCGCGGCTTTGACTGCATTCAAGTTGATCGAAAAGCGATTTCTCTGCTCGTGAAGCATCACTTCCAGCTGAGTGAATATCCGCTCTACAGAGATTAATCCATGACGGCAATTGCAGTTGTGCGCGAACAGCCCGAATAGAAAAACAAACACTACAATACAAATGGAGGCTACGACGTGCCGTGCGAAGAAACACACTCATGGCTTCGAACCGCATTGGAGCGGCTTGATATATTGGCTTTCAGATAATTACGGCATGATCGAGCGTTTACTTTTTATTAAGAGATTCATCCCCTGAGCCATTCAAAATATTCTCAGAGGTATGACACTGCTGGGAAAAAAATCAACATGCTGGGAATATTTTTTATTGCTTAGGCAATCATCGAGAAAATCCGTACGTTCAAAGCGACCGGTATAAAAGACGAAAACGCAGAGCGCGAGTGTAGTGTTTGGGTTAGTGTGCCGTTGTATGTGTATGCGCTCAATGTATGTTCACCTGATGCTTGTAGTATTCGTAATTTGTCTACATGTGTGTATAGCAGAGGTTTCTGAACATCCCGAAGCGGAATGGTGGCCTGAGGAAATAAATATATTTTTTGTAGAACATGAATTGGGCTGATCCTAGCGCCACCTAGCCTAGCTACTTGCAATTGCTCTGCTTGACCCTGCCATGTGGTGGCAAGCGATTGAACCTTCTTTCACGCTACGCGATAGACAGCGGCTTCGAGTTTCTTCTTTTGAGAGCGGCTTGTGGTTTCGCGGATTGGTTTGCCATTCCTCCGTGATGTGCGGTTGACGAAGCAATTGTGACTCGAGAAACAGCAAATGTAAGACGTTAAGTGCGCGAAGTAACTGGGTATTGGTTGTCTCCGTTTAACATCGCAATGCTGACGACGAGAAGACTGAGTAACTGCTTTCGAAACGCAAGTTTCTGTACCTGCGGGGGAATCTGGCTCGGACATAAACACAGTTCGCGGAAAGCTCGTGTTACGCTTTTATCTGCTGATCCTCTCGTCCCATACAAGAAACGTAGCGTCCTCGTTAAGACTTATTGAGCTAGATTTGCTCGATTCAGGGCCGCCTTAATGAGATACAGGCGACGGAGGAGCAATTTGCTCCCCTGCTTCAGGGACGAAAGTTTCTCCCTTTCTAAAGGAACATAGGTTACAAGACCGTTCCTCCCCTTAGGGAGGACTATCGTTACCCTTTTTTCTATAGAGTGTACCACTGAACTGTGGTCATCATTGCCTCTGTAGCGCGTCCAAATTCCATGTTTTTTTTTCCCATTGTATGGAAAGTAACCTTGCTTAGTGAATTTCTTCACTGCGAACCATCAAACGTTTGTGTTGTAATCTTGCATGTCTACCAGAAAATGATATATAGATTTCCTCAGTGCACACTTCTAGTAAACGAGTGCTTACCAGCTCCCGAGATCATTCTTTTTGTCTTACACCGCGTTGCAGACACAGGCATGAACATACGATTTTACCTAAATAAAACATTTAAACTAGTCTTCCTTAGTCTGTTAAGTCCGTGTGTGTGAGTTATAATTTGCTATCCTTGATAGCGGGGAGATTTGGATGGTTTCGGACGTGCTGCACACATGACGCAATCTTGTGCTATCTAAGTTCTTCAGAATGACCCGGACAAGTTTATATATTGAAGAGTAAATTGTACTTCTAGCATGCTTTATTGACAAGTTTGTTCATGGGTTTTGTTTTCTTAGTGGGTCCGTGTATATGCCCCAAATATATTTGGTAGACTAGGATTGAAAGAAAACCTTGTGGTAACAAGTAATTGCGAAGGAGGTGTTATCGCTCCATTTCTACTCAAAAGATGCGACGCCATACGCCTCCTGCTGTGTTCGTTTGGTACTTTATGATCAATCCTTTAAATTCGTGAGTCTATTGGGGGAGCCATGCTGCATCGTTAGTGAGTGAGCTGCGTGTGCCGAGGATCGATCTCCGGCGTACTATGTATGCTGCATTTCTTAAGGCTCGCCGCCGCCTGTCGCCTGCGGAATAATTAAGCTTGCCTGAGTATGAGACGCAGAATACTATTGCCGGCGGAATAAATATGATTGGCACCTACGGCCGCATGAGAACCAAGTACGCTGTATTAAGTATAACGCACAGCCGACGATAACCTGCCAACCAATTTTGCTGGACCAAGCATTACTCGCAGTCAACTGTCTTCTGCCGATTAAGTATGACAGACAAAGTATGAATCGCCACCGACGGTCGCCTGCGCACTAAGTATGACTGGACGCCGACAGTCTCCTCTGGACTAAGTATGCCAAACTCTGTATGACTCTACGCGAGAACGGTCGCCTGCTACCGCATGCGACCGTCCTCTTCTACAATCATACTTCAATCTTCCCTGTAATTCAAAGCTGTTCCAAAAAACAATTGCATGGAGATTGCAGTGATGTAGTTTAATGCCGTTTCAATCGCTCGTTTACATGCACAAAAGAAATAATCTTAAGATAAAGCCGACGAGGTATACATTTTTATTTGTCTGTTCCTTGGAGTCTTTCATATATTGTTGCTAGAGTCTAACGAGTAAGCACCATCACGAGAATAAGAAGACATGTTTTACAACTTGATTTTATGTGTCAGGATTCGTCCACTTAGTATCTGCTCAGAAACGTGCATTTTCTTACCTCCAGCAGAAGGACAGTGAAACTAAGGAGAGAGGATCACTGGAAATAATATCTGACATCAGGTAGATAAAAGTGCACGTACAACATATATAGCAACGTTCTACCCTACACTTGTAAACTTTCATTTTGTAATGTTTCTGACTTGCAAACCTAGCCTTCAAAATAAAATTTTACTGCAATCGACTTTTCACACTTGGGGGACATTCCTTTACTGACCATCACCTTCTCACTATGTGCAATTATATGTTTTAAACTTTTTGTTTGTATTAGGAGAAAAATGCCTAAACGTAAAAGCGCCTGCTAAAATGAGAAGCGGCAGTTTTCCCAGCTGCCCGATAATAGCGCACAAAATATCAAAAACCTGATAAAAGCAATTGGATGTGTTCATGTGTCATTGGCATGCGCAGCGCTGAAGTTCGCACAAGGTAACAATGTTCGTTTATTACACGTCAACTCCGACTCGAATAACATAGCCACCCGATGAACACTCAAGACACGCAGGAAACGCACGAGGACGAACTTTAATATACTATAAAAATACCGTTTTGTCATCTCCGCAATCAAAAAAGATACGTTTTTATTACACCGATTTTGTAATCAACAAAGTGCACTAAAACAGGATGAAGTTCCAATAAGATCAAAACTATAACACGCGTACCAAAGTGCCTTTCTGTATCCGGTCTCAGAAAATAATAAATTTCGGCATTTCAGAAATTAACTGATTGGTCCAGAGCCATCATCAGAGGTCTTGATCTTGTGGACCAATCAACTGATTGGTCCACAAAGTCTTGATTTTTTTACACTAAAGGTTTAAACTTTTAGATATATTTCTGAGGCTGTATTTGAAGAATTAATGGTTCTCTTCTTTCATTATTATTGTTTTCTACAATTAACTTTGTTTTTAGGTACAATGGCTTTTAGAGGTTTTCGAGGTTGATTTGTGTCCGCGTCGCCCTGCCATGCGCTCATCAACTTTATTTAGCCTAATTAGAAGTAGGTAAATTTAGGCAAAGAACGCCATGCAAAGTTTATAAGTATAATTGGTCCACCGAAATTGATCATGCTTTCGTTATCGGATTTTCATTTAGCTATATCTAGCGTGTTAACATCCTGTTAATTTTCCGGCACTATTACAGGTGCGCTTGTCTTTGTGTCGCGGCAATGTGCGTATTGTTTTATTTTTAAGCATCAATCCTTCGAGCATGTATTTTTTTTAATTGTATTAAGTTTTACAAGAATGTCTCCACAAAGATCTGACCTGCATATTAACGTTGCTTAATTCTCCTGCCCCTCTTCTCCGGCCCAGATATTCAGAAGCCAACAGTATCCCACAAACATATTGTATGCTATTTAATACACATCCGACTTGTCTCTATGCTTCAGCTTCCATATTCATAACTAAAAACAAAATATTTAAAAATTAAGATTACGTTTTTAAAGTTGACAGGTTAAAACAAGCACAACATGCAACTTTAACAAGAATAATCCTTCAACACACAGGTGCCTATTTTTCGAGCTCTATTTTTGGGGATTGGTTTATCCAAATTTATATATTGGACGTACATAGACTATTGACTATTCGCAAAATTTCGAGCCACCAAGCGCCACGCTCGGATTGTGGTTACAAAGGCTGAACGCGCTAAAATCTCTTTCCAGGAAAGCTTTAATGAAACGTAATTAAGGAAGGCAGTGATGCCTGCACTCCAAGAAAAAATGGAGGAAAAAGGTAGCAACGGCGCCGCGTCTTTCATCCTTCTACTAGGAATTAAAATTGGCGATAGAATATTGCGCGGACAAGAACTCGCAAAATCGTTTAACAACTATTTCGCTAACAGCGTTCATAGCAGTCATAACCCCAGGGGCGGATGCAGGAATTTCCTGAGAGGGGCGTCAGGTGTTGGTCAGCTGTACCATGTGTTTAGGAACCCCCTCTTCCTCTCCTTTCGTTTTACGCCCTAAATTTTACAGCATGCAGAAATCAAGAGGGGGGTCAGGACATCCGGACCCCCCCCTCTAAATCCGCCCCTGTAACCCTCTGTCGACTAAGCTACCTATAAACTCGCAATGAAAGCAGTGGCTTTTTGCACCCTACTGACGAACACGAAGTTTTCAATACATTCAATTCCATCCTAAATAGTAAATCGAGTGGCATTGCCGATATTCAAATTAGGCCTGTCAAATATGTTCTGGACTTATTAGCACCGGTATTATTCCACATTTACAATGTTTCAATTTCTTCGGGTACTTTTCCGCGTCAAATGCAAATTGCCAAGGTGGTGGTTATTTTCAAATGTGGCGACAAGAATGATCAATCCAATTACAGGCCTATCTCCATTTTACCCGTTTTCTCTAAGTCTAAGGGCCTGGAAAAACTCATCCACACCAGAAGTTATTCGTTTTGCAACCAATTCTCTATTCTGACCCCCTCGCAATATGGCTTTCGAAAGGGGTGTTCGGCTGAACTTGCCTTGCTAACCCAGAAAGAAATAATCTTGAAATCATTTGAAGAAAAGTGTACCACTCTCGCTATATTTGTGGACTTTTCTAAGGCATTTGACCGCATTAATCATACCACTCTACTTCAAAAGATACAGTTTTACGACTTTCGTGGGGTAACTCTTGACGTATTGGCTTCATATTTAGAATTTCGTCAACAGTGTGTTGTCATCGACAATCAACGTTCAGGTTTACAATCATTAACTGCCGGTGTTCGTCTAGGGAAGTATACTGGGTCCTCTACTTTTTAATATATATATATATATATATATATGACTATATGATATTGTCAAACATAGCACGGAGGCAAACTTATGTTATCTATGCCGATGACACTAGTTTATTTTTTTAACAAGATAAGGAAAAGCTCGCGCAAGTCGCAAATCATATTCTTGACTCGCTTCACAAATGGAGCTCTGTAAATTCACTCCTATTAACACTTCCAAACGTTAGGCAGTGCTCTTTAAACCGAAAAATAAGTCTATGGTTTTCGACTACAACCTTGTTCTGGGGCCCTCCATCCTTTAAATAGCACCCAGTACTAAAACCCTAGGCGTACTTTTTCAGGAAAATCTGTCATGGGATTTTCACATTGAAGGTCTCATTTGCAAGATTTCGAAAGCCGTTGGCATTCTAAACAGGTTTCGCTTCGGCCTCCCAGTAAAAATTAAACTCCTTTCATACAACTCCATTTTCTTCCCATCTATATTATTGTCATCTGGTTTGGGGAACCACAACATTAACCAATATAAACAATCTTCATGTCTCTCAGAAAAAGGCCATACGGAGTATCGTCAATGCCCCATATGATTTTCATTCACAGCCCCTTTTTAAGACTCTGCATATCATTCCAGTTACCAACCTGTATGATTACACAATAATTTTAAGATACACAGCGGGCAATAAACTGAACAATCCTATATTTCAAGAGATCGCTGGTCTAGCACGAAGTATACTTTTTTAATCTACACGTAATGAGGATGTCTAGAAGGTACCATACAGCAGAACAAACTATTTAACGCCGATGTTGAGACACCAACTCCCATCATTATTGAACAATCTAGGGAGCAACAACTTCACCATAGAAACACTAACAGCTCGTGCCATAAAAAATATGTTTCTGTAGCTCACTTATTTTTGTATAGTGCCTAATGATATCTGTGTTTAATTTCCCGGAAACAAGTGTCTCCATGATTTTCTTTTCTTTGCTTATTTTTTATTACTCGTCTTCCTGCTATATAATTATCGATTTTGTTTACATTTCCTTACAATTTGCCTATCCGCCTCTGCCAAGAAAACGGGGGTGGGCCCAGTCAAGCCAACATGTGTTGGCTTTTTGCCCATGCTCCTGTCGTCTGTACATATGGACGAAATAACCTGATTACGATAGTATTCTAAACTCAGAAAGCTCTGGAGAGATGGCACTGCGAACCTCTAGCTTAATCTGGGCATCATGGCATGTTCGCTGTTCCATCTCATAGGCACGCCTTGCATGACTTCGAGTGGGTTTCATCCGCATACTTCTTTGCATGTACTGGGATTGGGCACGTGCTCGGGTGCTTCTTTTGTAGTGGCCAACTATTGAACGTGCCTTTACACACAGTTGAAAGAATCCAGTGCATGCTTCTTTGCGTCAGTGATGCAAAGTTGGAGAGGTGGTCAAAGCACTGAACTCCGTGCCTCTGCAGATGCTTCACAGCAGCGACAAAGTTTCTGCCATTGTCAGGGACAATATAGGTTGGCAAATCTTATAGAAGTCTCCAATCATTAATCACGTTCTTCAGAAACCGCCGAATGTTCTCTGCGGTGCAGTCTTCGGTCATTGGACCACATGGGAGAGTGTAGGTGTGCTGCACGAACTTCTTGTTCATTATGTGGCACGTCACACTTACGTAGCTCTGACAAGCGAGCGAGGTCCAGCTGTCGGTGAACAAACAGTAGCATTCGACTACAGCATTAAAGACTGGTCGGAAGACTTTCATCAGTCTCAGCTTTCTTTTGCGGCGTACAACTCGGGGATCATCGACCTCGAGAACGTGGTCCTTGAGAAAACGCTATACTCGGACGTAGCACACCTCAGAATTTCGACAAAGCCATGAAATCGACTGCACCTTTGGTGCAGTTGATTTCATTGTCGTCCGATAATGTAATGAAGCGGACGGCTGCGGCGTAGACTGCCCGGCAGCTTTCTTCTTATTTTTCACATGCAGCGAGTTCTTCTTTGTAGGCCGCATACGAGCTCCTTCAGGTGGTTTGAAAAGGTTGTTGTTTCAGTTGGCGTCTTCAGTGACTTTTTGCATTGTTCGCCCCGGGCTTCGTTTTTAAGAGGAAAGTTTAGAGAAATACTTCTAAACTGGATCTTCCCGCTGTCGTTCGCGTCCATCTAGCCAACCATCCGAGCTTACTCCATTATGAAAATGTCGATGTCCTTCACTCATATTGTCGCTGTAATATTATAATATTCTTTCGGAATAATATAGTTTAAATGTTTTTTAAACGGTGTTTTATGAGTTTTCTCACTAATAACAGTTTCGGAGCAATTATGCAGGATATGAAAAATTTCTAAAGATTTTTTTTGAATACTAATCTTGTTTCTTCTAACTTCATGTCTGTACGTGTCGGTGGTGAGAAAACAGTGCAGGCAATCAGGGTGCCAAGATCGGCAAAGATGGCGCTGGCGTCAATGGAGCTCGTTGCTCGGTTTCTTTTGCCCGTTACTAAGCGAAGTTGATAAAAAAACTACGATTCATATATTATAAAGTTCCCACCATAATTAATATTTATAACGTTTTGCCACACGTGCAAGTATATTTTTTTTTATAAATCGTTCCCTACTGATTTTTAGACAGCAAACAAGCTCGCGACTGTCAGTCTGCCAACACTTCGAAAAACACGAATTTTGCAACTGCTCTCGAAGCGAAAATCGAATGTAGTTATTTTCGAAATCTCTATTCGAAATTTCGAATATTCGCACAACACTACTATGTAGCCTGCAGAGAGACGTACTACAACTGGGAAGCTGTAGTACGTCTCTACTTGCTCAGCGGCGGTGGCGGCGGCGAAGGCAGCCCAGCATAACAGTTATCTTCAAATTCGCAGCTCTGCCCTGGTTCCAACACCGAGGGACATCGACAAGCCAGCGCGTGATTCTGCTGAAGTGCTGCCCTGGTATCAACGCCGAGAGCACATCGTCATCATCGTACCAACGCCGTCTCAGCTGATTGGTCGACAAGCCAGCACGTCATATACGTCACCCATCGCCGTTAAAAGCCGAAGTTCCTCAAGTTGCAAGCCACTTGCAAGGTATATGTACATGGGTAGCGAAGCTTCCATAGAAGCCCACATGTCGAAAAAATGGCGGCCCATGGGGCTGCTTTAGCGCCATCTATGAGTCGCGGGGACACTTCCGGCGGAACAAAAAATAAACAGGAAATGACGACACTTCCGGAAAAAAACGTGACGTCATGCGTGCGTGCGGTTTGGCGCGAAAATTAAACAAAAGAATTCCGGAGGCTACAGGTAAAATGAACGACATATACACTAAAAAGTCTCAAACATAGCTCCATGTTTGAGCTTTGTTTGATACTTTTTACTGTGTGTGTCGTTCTTTTACCTGCAGTCTCGTGTTTTTCTTGGGATGTTTACTCTATACTAGATCGTTTACGCCCTTATTTGCCCTTGCTCTTATATTTTGTTCAAAATGTTTTTTTCTGCAGCCGACTTTGTTAGCCGACCTGCCATGAGAGTAGTTTCATTTCGTCACATTATCGTGTCTTTGCGCTGTGGTTAAACTCGAGCCGCAGTGTTTCGCTCTTTGTTCCTTCAGGATCCCTCGGAAATATGTGAGAAACCTTAAAGCGAATGATGTAATTTCACAAAAAATAGTGAATCAAATTGCTGGAGTGTGTTGCGTATGAAATACACTACAGTAACTCTAATGCAAGTCCAACGTCGCATTAACAGTCGCGTTTTATTTGTTTTATTCACTTACAATCATTCAATCAGGTTACTGACTAGAATCATACAATCGTTATCCACAATTTCGAAAGTGTCATGGTGGAAGAAAACTAGTAGATCGGTACATAAGGCACATTATAACATAATAAGACAATGTACAATCGGCTGGATGTTGTGAGGACATTGGCAGTTTATAGGCAGCCACTAATATCTCAGAGGTTTCAAAGTGTTCCGAGGACAACTGTGGTCACCATTGTAGTACAGAGAAAAAAACTACACTTGTCTACGCAGTCCTTGGGCAAGGTACCATAATTATAAAAATATTTTAACTTGCGTCTGCTGGTGCTGCTACACTGCAACGCAACGATTGTTTGGTGCAGGTCAAGGAAGTCAAGTGGAGTACACCATCTTGGAGCCATTGTTGCTTCACAAGCCAGTGTTGCTTCATAAGCCAGTGTTGCTTCACAGCTTTAAACGCTATATATCTGAATCAGTTAGAAGACTACATTACTCCTCAAGAAACCGAAGAAAATGAAAGGTTCGAATGGAACATGCCTACACTGCTTTAAAAAGTACTCCGGGTGGTCTCACGTACGTAGCCTGTGCACTTGCTGCCTAGCTTTACACTTTGCTGCTGTATCAAATAGTTCAGCATTTTTTTCCGCATGAACCAGTGCAGCCTGACCTTGGCAATCAGAGAAAACAGATTATTATAAACACTTTCGTCACAAACAGTCAAATACTTTGGAATCTTCTGGTGAAAAAGGACACAAAGAGTACGCCCTACACTCTCCTTTGAAATTAGGCTGTTGATACATGTCTCGAAGACTACCTCACAAGCTTCAACAAATAATCTGAAAGAAACAAAAGGAACTGAGAGGTATCCAAAGTCAGAGTCGGCAGTGCCTTTCACACTCAAATACAAGAGCACTCGATTTCCTTCAGAAAAACACGCAATTTTTGTCCTCAGCTCACATTTCTGGGATGTTCCTACACAGGAATGAACCTTGAGGAATTTTGATGCCAGCCTCCCAGCAGAATAAACCATGTTGTTATCTTCTTTTGCTGACGGCTAGTTTGAAGGCGAATCGTCTGCCGTGGTAAGAAAAACTGTGCTTCCTAAGGCAAGAGGAAGCGAAGGTGCCAAAAGGCCTGCTGGGAACGTAGCAAGGAGAGACATCATGTCGTCAGCACTGTTTGATTTTTCCGACAACTTAAATAGGTTGCTAATCAAAAGGTGCCTGAACGCAGCCTGAAATTGACGAGAAGTGGAGTTCGTGTTTGCACCGGATTTGGAACGTATAACTGCAAAAGTGTTTTCAAGGGTGTCCTGGTTCAAATGGCGGGTTAAAAGGTGGGAAAAGCCGTAATTAACCGTGAGGTGATTGCAGAGCAGCAGCAGTGACCTAACTGTCAAGCAGAAGCCACGAATGCACTGCGGCTGCCTTCTACACCCGAGTACTTGCAGACTCCTAAAAACCAGAATGCACCCTTTCAGAAACTCGTCATGGATAGAGCCGTTACACATTGCAGAGACATATGGCGTCTTCGCGAATTTCTGCGAGCTATTTAGGCTGTCAAAGAGACGGTCAATTCCTTCAACGAATCTCGCTGTGTGAACAGCTGTGGCGGGCAATCGCTGATAAGTAACAAGGGCATACATTGCAGCTGCGCAGTGATTGCTAAACACTTGAGCTGCTAGCTTCACCAACATCTTTGACGAGAAGGTCAAAATAAAATGTTTCTAGTTCAGCTTCGGCATAGAATGGATCTCAAGTTTACGGTCCTTTTCATAAGCTTCCTTGATGTATTAACTTTTCACTATGTAATCACCAACTTTAAAGTCGTATTTATATAACATGTTTCTGAGGCCCTTCAAAAGGTGCGGAGCATCGAAAAGGAAAAAAAGGGGTTTGCCATTGATTTCTACGTATAAGGCTCTTGCAGTTACGATGCTTGAAAAAAGAGACACGTTCTGGCTCCCTTGATCGCATACAACAGCTACCGGCTCCAGGCCAGCGTCCACAAGGGCGCTGTAGTACCAAAAAAGAAGATATTTTAGGGCACCTGAAGGTGTGCCTTTGTGAGCAAAAAATAGCTAAGCGGCTGCTTCCATGGTGTTCCGACTCCTTTCGTCATGAACATGAGAGCCTTGTTTGCCAGCTTTTTGCCTTGCTGTCCAATATGTTCTTCAAGTCCTTCGAACCTGTCAGACGAGGGGTTGTATAAAAGCTATTTTTTATGTGCATTTCATCAAAGACTATGCCGCAGGCCAGATCGGCTTGAGAAAAGAAGCTCTCAGCCTCTTTATTAGCTCGAAAATGTCAGGGTAAAATCCAACCCTCAGTGGCACACGCTGAAGCCATAGCTGCAGTCACCTTACTGATGGCAGCCTGAGCAGTCGCCTGCAATACTTATAGCCTTTGGGGCTATGAAACTAGAGGCCTAAAGCCAAGGCTTTGTTGTGGCTGCACCATCTCCGGCCAAACCGGCTCACATTGCTCATTCTAAGCCGGGCTTCAACGAGTGCAGCGACAGCAGGAGACACATGAAAGCGGACACTCTCAACGACTTCGGCAACAGTCCTCATCTGACGTTGTCTTTGCAGCCTTCTTTGCAGCCACTTGTTCCGCTCTTGAAGCTGTCGCACCTTGGCTCTCAGGGCGTTCATCTTCATCTTGTCGATGCTGCGGCTTTTGCCGGGTTCTGCAATTTGACAAATGACCTAGATCAGGTCTCCAAGAAAAACTTGCATTCGGCATTACTTTATTAAATGTTTAATCTATTCACACTCAAGAATACTCCTCAATGATTTGAAGTGTCTAGACAAGAACACCAGGTAAGACAGACTACACATATGCTATTCAAGTTAAGGAAAGCAGCAGTATATCTTCATGTCGGACTAGGCGCTTCATGTTGGCCAGAGACCTGATAGTCTAAAAAAACAAGGGCGCACACAGGAACATGCAAGTCAGAATAGGAATCCAAACTGTGAAATGCATTTTCTTAAAGCTGGACCATACCTTACTTATGCCCATGGCACTGTAACAGTGAAGCGCTCGCACAAAAACAGACAACTAAAATTTGGCAGATAGGACAAGGGATCAAGACAGGCTCAGCATCACACACATTTGACCAGGGCAGCTTTTCGATAACTATAAAAACACTGTGTTACGTGAGGTTTTGCGGGAAGACTTATGATTCAGTGAAACTGGTTGAGCTGTTTTGATTTGATGGTGTTAACACGTGCGTGTGGAACATTTTGTTGTCTTTTTGTGTGCTTGACAATGACAATACCGTGAAACACAAAAATGTGGTGAACTTTGAACAAACTTCGATTTGTAGCTGCCAGCTACCCGGTCTTGTGTTATGTGACCCCTTGCGCCATCAGCTCTCAAGATAAAGTTTAGTATCCGCTGACGTTTTCCAAGCCTTGGCTTTTTGTTTTTGCAGTCCGACCTTTTATATGTTCACAACAAACAAAAACTGCAAAAGAAAAAAGTTTGCATCATAGAAAGCACTCACATTTGTAGAAGGCCCAGCCGCATAGCCAGAAAGAGAGTCTCTAGGTGACGGTGAAGAAACCAAAATCTCCATTTCAGCCACATCCCCGCTGGACTCTTGAGCAGGAGCAGCATCTTGACGTAAAGCGTGGAAGTGATCAACTGCAAAAAAAAAAATATTAATAAAGAAAGAAAGGCTTTCAGAAGAACTGTAAGTAAGAAAGCGAGCTCAACAGAGCGGAAAGTTGGGCGAGTTGGTTGTTCATCTTAGCTGGCAGAAACAGTGCCTCTCTGTGTACTTTTACAGCGCCTGTCTGTATACTCCTTGTTTCTTGTCCTTCGTCAAGTTGCACTGCTTCTACCGGTTAAGAAAGCAAGCTCACTAAAAAGAATGGGAATAATAGGATAGCACCAACAATATTCGGCCACCGCTTATTGTGGGCTACTAGTGGACTGTTCTCTAGTAGGGTGCACGAGTATGTGTGGTCCAATGAAGCCGCAGAAATAAGCTCTGCAAATTTAATGTAAACTTAGCGAAGGACAAGATTTTGAAGTCCTTCCTTATGCATGCCATCAACGCTCTGTGTACATCATGAAGAGTAAACACACAAGTCTTACGCACAGATGCCCTACTATATATCTGTGTTGTACCACTTACAACCACGCCGATGATCACGACACTAGGCTCCTCAGAGCCAGGCCGGTACAGGTAAATTTGAATATCGTGGGCACTTTTATAATGAAGGCAAACAACGCTGCGAAGTCAAAGTGATTTCGAAGTTAAAACATTCCTAGTATAACATATTACGCCTTTACGTGTAGTTTCTTGTGCACATCCAGACAACCCAAATAGTTTTAGGTAAAACTAACGAGAGTTAAGAAAAGACCGAACAAGGGGGCATGACATCACACAGCAGGCATGTTACTGACAGTAGCGAAGTCTCACCTTCGAGAGTCAAGGGGAAACCGGTGCAGCGAGATGCCAGCCGCGCGGGTGTCGCTTTCACACACTTCCACGGAGCACCGTTTCTTTCCGTATCGCGCTCTGCTCATCGTCGCAAAGGACGTTGAGCCCCTTGGACGCAGTAGCGTCCAAGGTCCAAGCGCACGACTGCCGAGTTCTCTCGCAAGTAACTGGGCTAATCACGCCCGAGCAAACAACAAAAATTCCCAAACGGCGTTAACTGCCGCTAAAACAATTAAGAGCGAAGAACGGCGTGGAGTCAGTGGAGCCCCAAACACAAGCAAGCAGACGAACGTCAGCAGCCTGTCTTTCCGCGCGCCACGAGGTCTAGAAAGAACTGCAAATATTGCTATTGCTAGCCGGCCTTTTTGCTAGTAGCGTACAGAGGACGCTAATAAGAAGTAGGCATAATATTAGCAAAAACAAAGACAGTTTTGACTTTTGTAGCGAACCAAATATGATTGATAATATCTAATAACTATATTTAGATTGTTTAAAAATACAAATGAATATACTTCTAGTCACAAACTAATTAATTTTATTAATGTTTGTCCCCGCCTCTCCTAGTCGCGCTTCAATCGCATCCTTCACGTGACCCTCCAGGGCGATGTCGCTGGCGATTTGTTTTGAACCGCTTTTTGGCCGAAGCTTCGCTACCCATGCCACTTGCTCAGCGGCGGTGGCGGCGGCGAAGGCAGCCCAGCATAACAGTTATCTTCAAATTCGCAGGTTGGTGGAATTTACACTGTGTACCGTGTTCTACAATTGCTGTGCTGTCGTCGCCGCCGCTGTTAGTGTTGGTTTTGAGGTGCTGTGCCTCTCCTATTCTTGTCTGAAATGAATGAATCCGATCTGTGTTTAGTCTGTAATAAGTCACTGCCTGATAACGGAGCGTTTCTAACATGTTCTGTATGTGAATACGGTTATCACTTAGGCGCATGTTCTGGTGTTACCAAGACAGCCTACAAGGCCAAGGGGGACGCGGAAAAGTGTAAATGGAAATGTCAAACATGCGAAATCTCGAATGCTCGTGGGGCCGAAGCGCCCAGCCTTACCACAACCGTAAGGCAGAAACCCGAACAAGAAACTGCATTTGAGAAGGTGCTAACAGAAATCAACAAGAAACTAGCAGAGCTTCCGGCAATCAGGTGCAAAGTAGACGAATTGATGCTGATGAAGCAGACTGTCGATAAGCTTGAACAATCGGTTCAGCATATGTCTGATCAGTACGACGAGGTACTAAAAGAAATGAAACGTCAGTCCGCTGAAATTGCAACATTAAAGAAAAAAATGGAAAAAATCGAGGCTGACAATGCTAGCCAAGAGGTTCAGACGCTAAGACAACAAGTTAACAATCTCGAGCAATACAGCAGGCGACAAAACCTGGAAATACACGGTCTGCCACAAAGTGACAATGAAAACCTTTTCCATAAACTAAACGAGCTAGCGGGCGAACTGGAACTGCCAGAACTATCCCAGAACGAGGTAGAAGGACTTCACAGATTGTTTCCAAAACCAGGCAAGGCACCCGCCGTGCTCGTTCGCTTCGTCTCACGTATTACGCGTGACCAGTGGATGGCAAAAAAGCAACATCTGAAGAATGTTAAATCCAGCGTGTACTTTCTGGACAATTTGACACCACACAACAAGAAGCTACTCTGGATGATGAGGGTAAAGGCTGAAGAAAAACAATACCAGTTCGCTTGGCAAAAGAACGGTCAGTTGTTCGTGCGCAAAGCCCCGGGCGAGCGTGCAATCGCTATCGGGTGTGAAGCTGACCTAGATAAAATATGTTGACCGTCAGTGATAAGTTAGACGCCGTGTTTGTTGCTCTAAATGGTGGACCTGGTGAATCACTGTCGCTATCATGATGCTGGTTCTTTTCGTAGCTTCAAATCTGTGAGGCATAAGCAGCCTGCCTCCTTTTCCTTTTATCACTTAAATACGTGTAGCCTGAAAAACAAAGAAGATGAGGTCAGTATTTTCTTATCCTCTTTAAACCATGAATTCGATGCAATGGCTTTTAGTGAGACGTGGTTTACTAGTATCGATGATGTGGTACAATTCGAAGGTTACCGATGCGAAGCCGTATATAGAACAAATAAAAAAGGCGGTGGTGTTGCCCTTTATATAAAGAACAAGTTTGTTTACGAGGTCATCTCTGAGTACACCGTTATTAATCAAAACTTTGAATCGCTTTTTGTGAAATCAGACGCGTTTGTGTTTGGTGTTATCTACCGGCCTCCCTCTGGATCATTAGATGAGTTCTTTCGTTTTGTTGAGCCTATGCTAGAATTTTTTTCGACGTTCAAAATGCCTGTCGTAGTTATGGGCGACTTCAATATTAACATTTTGCAAAAATCTAACGTAGTTAATGAATTTATTGATATTATATACTCAAACGGTTTCTCTAATATAATTGATATACCCACTCGCATTACAGATTCTAGTGAAACGCTAATCGACATATGTTTAACAAGCTGTTATAAAAACGATACCGAGGCAGGTGTACTCACAAGTGATATAAGTGATCATTTATCACTGTTCTGTTTTATTCCAAAAAGTTTGTCACATACTGCCAGACAAATGAATACAAACACTTCCGCGCGAATCATTACCGAGAAAAAATTGAGCACTTTCGTCAACTTGTAGCTTCAGCGGACTGAGGTGAAATATTACAGATGGTAAATCCCAATGATGCGTACGATTTGTTCCTGAACAAAATTATCAGCTTCTATGACTGTGCATTCCCTGTCGTAATAATAAAAAAAGTAAAAAAGCAAGAAAGCCGTGGATAACATCAGACCTATTGCAAAGAATTAAGGCACGAAACAAACTATATCATGCATTTATATTAAGCAGAGACTTATCTGTTTTGCAACAGTTCAAAAAAGTTAGGAACAAATTAGGTGCTGATATTGTCACGAATGACGAGGTGACAAAACAAAGGAATAACTGAGAAAACTGAAACGTTTAATGGGGCGAACTTGTGCCCAAAAATAAAAAGGAAACAGAAAGATAACAGCAGAGCGTCGCGGGCGTCGAAGTCGGCGAAAGCAGCAGGATCGAACGCTGGGGCGAAACTGACTCCGGCTCGCCACACGGAGCACCTTTTGTACACGCGTGTGTCTCTGGAACATTCGGCCTAGAATGTTCGCCTCGTAGAACATTCGTAACTGGATCGGGCGAGAAGGTTCTCGAACGTACGAGAACGCCAAGTAGAAAGAATAAATAAAAGAAGATTCCTCTCCCTGGAATCGAACCCGGATCCTTCGGGCGACAGCCAAGCACGCTAACCACTCGGCCACGCGCGCGCTCGCTCGGCGACGCGTGTGGCATTACTCCCCCTTTAAAAAGTGCATCGCCCCGATGCAACACAAAACAAAGCAAGGCAAATAAAATCAACGGCAAACCAAAGAGTCATTTGGAACACATAAGGTCCACAGTCCTATCGATCGTAGTACGGCTTCAGGCGCACGACGTGGACGACTTCAGGTCGTGGTGGGCGGCGTGATGATGTTCTTGTTCCGTCGGGCATCACCTCGTAGTTCAGATCCCCAAGTCGACGAAGCACCTTGTAGGGTCCGAAATACCGTTTCAGGAGTTTCTCGCTGAGACCACGGCGGCGAATCGGTGTCCAGACCCATACTCTGTCTCCGGGCTGGAAGTGGACGTCCCGACGACGAAGGTTGTAGCGGCTAGTGTCGACACATTGTTTTGCTTTAATACGAAGTCTGGCGAGCTGACGGACTTCTTCTGCCCGTTGAGCAACCACCTGGGCGTCGTCGCTTCCGTCAACAGCCGGTTCGTGGGGTAGCATCGCGTCCAGCATTGTTGTTACTTTGCGACCATGAACCAGTTGAAAGGGTGTCACCCCGGTGGTCTCTTGCACGGCCGTGTTGTAGGCAAATGTGATGTACGGCAACACCTCGTCCCATGTCTTGTGCTCCACGTCGACGTACATGGAGATCATGTCGGCAATGGTCTTATTGAGTCTTTCCGTCAGCCCGTTGGTCTGCGGATGGTACGCCGTGGTGCGACGATGGCTGGTGTGGCTGAGACGAAGGACTTCTTGCGTCAGCTGGGCCATGAATGATGATCCACGGTCTGAGATCAGGACTTCGGGAGCGCCGTGCCGGAGGACGATGGACTCGATGAAAAACTTGGCGACTTCCACAGCAGTCCCTGAAGGAAGGGCTTTCGTTTCGGCGTACCGTGTGAGATAATCCGTGGCGACGATAATCCATCGGTTTCCTTGCGTCGATGGTGGGAAAGGACCAAGTAGATCTATTCCGATCTGCTGAAACGGTGCGGTCGGGGGAACAATCGGCTGCAGGAGACCTGCCGGCTTCGTCGGCGGTTTCTTGCGTCGCTGGCACTCATGGCACGATCGTGTGTAGTGGTGAACGGTCTTCGGCAGCTTGGGCCAGTAATACCTTTCACGAATTCGGGCCAGCGTACGGCTGTAACCAAGGTGTCCGGACGTCGGGTCGTCGTGGCAGGCTTGGAAGATCTCCGCTCTAAGGTCGGCAGGGATTACCAGCAGCCATGTCGAGCTGTTGTCTCCGAAGTTCTCCTTGTAAAGGACACCTTGTCGGAGGACGAAGGTCGGCAGGGCTCTCGAGAAGACACGGGGGACAGTGCCCCCTCGTCCTTCGAGGTGCTCGATTAGTGCGCGCAACTCAGGATCGTCTCTTTGACGTCGTGCCATGTCGTCGGTATTCACTGCGCCTAGGAAGCACTCGTCTTCGTCCTCGTCGCTGCTGCCGGAAGGCGTTTCGACGGGGGCTCTGGACAGGCAGTCGGCGTCGCTGTGCTTGCGGCCTGACTTGTAGACTACAGTCATGTTGAACTCCTGTAGTCGGAGACTCCATCGAGCGAGTCGTCCTGACGGGTCCTTGAGGTTCGCAAGCCAGCAGAGCGAGTGGTGGTCCGTGACTACACGGAACGGGCTCCCGTACAAATACGGACGAAACTTCGTGATTGCCCAGACGACCGCAAGACATTCTTTCTCAGTCGTGGAGTAATTTTTCTCCGCCTTGGACAGTGTCCGACTTGCGTAGGCGATAACTCGCTCGGTGCCTTGTTGCACTTGAACCAGTACCGCGCCAAGTCCAGCGTTACTTGCGTCCGTGTGAATTTCGGTTTCCGCATCCTGATCAAAATGTCCAAGAACAGGAGGAGTCTGCAGTCGTCGCTTCAGCTCGTCGAATGCCTGCTGCTGCTCCTCGGCCCATTCGAACTTCTCGGCGTCCTTCGTGAGGTTTGTGAGCGGTGCGGAAATCCTTGCGAAATCTCGAACGAAGCGGCGATAGTAGGCACATAATCCAAGGAACCTTCGTACGGCCTTCTTGTCTCTCGGCGCTGGAAATGCTGCGACGGCGCGAGTCTTCTCTGGGTCGGGGCGAACGCCTTCGTTACTAACCACGTGACCTAGGAACTTCAGTTCGTCATAGGCGAACCGACACTTTGACGGCTTCAGGGTGAGTCCGGCGGTCCGAATGGCTTGAAGAACAGCTCGGAGTCGTCGCAAGTGCTCGTCGAAGTCGCCGGAAAACACTACGACGTCGTCGAGGTAGACGAGACAGCTCTGCCACTTCAGTCCTGCCAGTACGGTGTCCATGACACGCTGGAAAGTTGCTGGCGCCGTGCACAGTCCGAAGGGCATAACCTTGAACTCGTAGAGTCCATCCGGCGTGACGAAAGCTGTCTTCTCTCGGTCCCGTTCGTCGACTTCGATCTGCCAGTAGCCGCTCTTCAGGTCCATCGATGAAAAGTATCGAGAGTGGCGCAGCCGGTCTAAAGTGTCGTCGATGCGGGGGAGTGGATAGACGTCTTTCTTTGTCACCGCGTTCAGCTGTCGGTAGTCCACGCAGAACCTAAGCGTTCCGTCCTTCTTCTTAACCAGTACGACTGGAGAGGCCCACGGACTGCTTGATGGCTGGATTATGTCGTCGTTCAGCATCTCTTGAACTTGCTCCTGGATCACCTCTCTTTCTTTAATGGAGACTCTGTACGGTGATCGATGCACAGGGCGCGCGTCGTCCTCGGTAACAATGCGGTGCTTCGCAACGGCTGTTTGGCGCACCTTCGACGACGTAGCAAAGCAGTCGCGGTATTCGGCGAGGAGGTTAATCAACTGCCGTCGTTTCGGGCCCGGAAGCTTAGGGTCGATGTCGAGCTGCGCTGGCGACGTACTGTCTTGCTGAGGTGTCGAGGATTCGTCAGTAATGGCGGCGATTTCGGCGGAGTTTCGGAGGTCCTCGACGTGGCCAACGGCTGCACCTTTCGTGAGGTGTTGCGTTTCATTCCGGAAGTTCGTCACGAGTACCACAGTGCGGCCATCCTGAAGTTCAGCTACTCCTCTTGCGACGCCTATTCCTCTTCCTAGAAGCAACTGGAGGCTTCCCTCGAGCAAAACTTCGCCGCAGAAAGCTTCGGTGACCCCGACGGGCACGAAAACACTCGACCGCGGCGGTAAGTTCACGTGGCTTGCGAGGACTCGGACCGCGGATGAAGTCGCTTGGGGTTCCCCCTGTGGTGAAACAGGTTTTCGTAGCGTCAACCGGTTTGCTCCGAGGTCGATGACGGCGCCATACTCGCAGAGAAAGTCCATTCCGAGGATAACGTCCCTTGCACAGTCTTGCAGAATGACGAACTTGACAGGGCACGTCTCACCGTGAATTTCAACTCGAGCAGTGCACCTTCCGACCGGCGTAATGAGGTGTCCTCCAGCAGTTCGTATCTGCGGCCCTTCCCACGGCGTCGTCACTTTTCGAAGGCGGCGAGCGAGCCTCCCACTCAAGACTGAGTAGTCTGCTCCGGTGTCCACGAGTGCGGATGCGTCGTGGCCGTCGATAATAACATTTAGATTGTTGGACACCGATGCAGGGGCGTCGTTGTTATGCGTAGCGTCGGGAGAGTGGGAGCGCTCCGTCGTTCTTGGAGGCTCTTTGCTTCGGTCGTCTTCGGCAACGCCACCTCCAGGCGTTGCCGCACTTAGTTTTCCCGGCGACGCAGGGGAGACAGGCTCTCTCGGCGGGGTCGTGGCGCTGGAGACGCTGAACGTCTGGGCGATGGTGAGCGGGACTCACGGCGGAGAGGCGCCGTAGAAGATGGCGAACGTCGTAGGTACTCCTCGATGTCGCGAGGGCGTTCGTCGTACCTTGGGCGCGGGTCGTTCGGGTGGAACCCGCGCAGCCCCAGTTGTCGGTAGGGGCACCGACGGTAAATGTGGCCGGCTTCACCGCAGTGATAGCACAACGGGCGTCGATCGGCCGTCCTCCAAACGTCGGTCTTTCGTGGCGCAGCTTGTTCTGGGCGGACGTACGCCCGATCTTCCTGGCGGCGGGAATACTGCGGCGCTGGAGGTTCACGTCGGGGTGGTGCCGTGACCTGGCGGTGAGCTTGCGGCGGTCGTCGGGCCATGGCGGCGTAGGTCAGCGTCGGTTCTTCGGGTGTGGCCACGGTGACAGGGACATCTGGTAGGATCGCTCGCTGAACCTCGTCTCGGACGACCTCGGCAATGGAGATTGAGGCCGGGCGTTCAGCAGTCGGCAGGAGCTTCTTAAGCTCCTCCCGGACGACGTCACGGATGATGTCGCGAAGGCCGGGGATGCTAGGGCTGATGTCGTAGCCCGATGCAGAAGCAGCAGCAACGCTCGAGTGCCGATGGTAGTGGCTGGCTCTTGCGAGGAGGGCACGTTCCATGTTCGTGGCCTCCGTGACAAAGTCTTCGACGGTGGATGGGGGGTTGCGAACAAGACCACCGAAGATGTCATCCTTGACACCTCTCATTAGGATCCGCAGCTTCTTTTCGTCGGTGGCTTGAGGGTCGGCGCGAGCGACCAGGCGCAAAACATCCTCGACGAAGCTGGTGATGCTTTCATTCGGGCCCTGGGTCCTTGTTCGAAGGAGGTCTTCGGCCCTCTCGCGTCGGTGGTGGCTAGGCAAACGTCTTCTTCAGTTCTTGCTTGCACAGCTCCCACGACGTCAAAGAGGCCTCGTGGTTTTCCAGCCAGTGCCTCGCAGTTCCTTCCAGCGAGAAGTAAAGGTTCTGCAAGCACTGCTCAGGTGTCCACCCGTTATGACGGGCCACACGTTCATAGTGTTGCAGCCAGTCCTCGATGTCTTCGTGGGCGTCCCCATGGAAAGGCGTCGGAGTCCGGGGTGCGACGGGCAGGTAGATGAAGGCAGGAGCAGCCGGGGTCTGCGACTGCTGGTCGTTCATCGTCGGCCTCGTTGGCTGCTTGGTCCTGGGCGGCAGAAGTCCGAATTCCGGGTGTAGGCCTTGGGTGCGACGACTGAACCGGATCTCGGTCTGGTCTTCGTCGGGTCCTCCGGAGCTTGGGTTCGGACTTGTACTGCGGGAACTTGGAGGGGTGCGCTTCACGGACATGCGGTACCCCGCACCTCCACCAAAATGTCACGAATGACGAGGTGACAAAACAAGGGAATAACTGAGAAAACTGAAACGTTTAATGGGGCGAACTTGTGCCCAAAAATAAAAGGGAAACAGAAGATAACAGTAGAGCGTCGCGGGCGTCGAAAGTCGGCGAAGCAGCAGGATCGAACGCTGAGGCGAAACTGACTCCGGCTCGCCACACGGAGCACCTTTTGTACACGCGTGTGTCTCTGGAACATTCGGCCTAGAATGTTCGCCTCGTAGAACATTCGTAACTGGATCGGGCGAGAAGGTTCTCGAACGTACGAGAACGCCAAGTAGAAAGAATAAATAAAAGAAGATTCCTCTCCCTGGAATCGAACCCGGATCCTTCGGGCGACAGCCAAGCACGCTAACCACTCGGCCACGCGCGCGCTCGCTCGGCGACGCGTGTGGCAATATTAGAGTCTCGCATTCGCTACTATACTGATAAGTTCGCAGACATTCTGCTATGATCCTAAGAAAACTTGGCGTACTATCAAACGCTTATTGCAGAGGCCACGGAACAGTGTGCCAACCAAAATAAAAATAGGCGATGAAACTTTAAGCGGAAAGGCTCTTGCTAACGAGTTTAATCGACATTTTTAACCTTTAAAGCCTCCGATCAAACGACCACTGAAAATTTTGAAAATTACATAAAGCACGATTTCACGCATAATATGTTTCTTCACCCTACTAACCTCACAGAAATTGTCAGTCTAATAAGTGATCTTAAAAATAGTTGTTCCAGCAGATATGATGAAATAAAGGCGGTGCCAATTAAAGCCGTTTCAGATTTAACATCTGACGTAATCTGCCACATAACCAACTTGGTCTTATCTACTGGAATCTTTCCTGAAAAAATGAAAATTGCTTGAATTTTCGTTTTGCACAAAGGTGGTGCTGTTGACAGTATCAGCAATTACAGGGCAATATCAATACTCCCACTTTTTCAAAAATAGTAGAAAAAGTAATAAATTCAAGAATAATTAATCATCTTCATAAATACCAACTAATCTCTGCAAACCAATATGGATTTCAGAGAGGTAAATCGACTGAGTCAGCTTTACTTAACATTCGAGAAAAACTTATCAGCAATATAGAAAATCAATCCTACTATAGGCATCTTCCTAGATTTTAACAAAGCTTTTGACTCTATCAAACATAATATACTATTTGATAAACTGCCACACAACGTAATTAGAGGACTTTCGCTTAATCTGCTGCGCAGTTATCTGTCGAATCGTATTCAGTTTGTGGTAGCTAATAGTATAGCATAAGACACTGAATAAATAAAATTTGGTGTTCAGCAAGGATCTATATTAGGACCTATACTATTCCTTCTTTATATCAATGACATTGTTGCTATTCCCCATACCCCAGACATAGTACTTTACGCCGATGACACGAGTGTTTTTCTCATCCAGGGACCTATCATCCCTTATTCCTGTCACAAATGCATGGCTAAAAAACTTATCGAATTGGCTTGATGCGAATCAACTGCTTTTAAATGTTAACAAAACAAAATACATTGTTTTTTCTTCAATTAATAGACCAGTAAACCTTACTAACGAAATAATATTTCAGTCATGGTCACTAGAAAGGGTTAACGAATACAAATTCTTAGGCATATATTTTCATGAAAACCTGCGCTGGACATGTCATGTAAATTTTGTGAAGCGTAACATCGCACAGTCTATTGGTATGTTGAATAGATTTCGTGCCTTACTACCAATATGGCTAAAGCGTCAGCTCTACTTCACTACTGTTCATTCTGCGACTGCACTATTGTTTAATTGTCTGGGGGTTACATCTAAATGTTATATGACTAGTTTGTACTTAATGCAGAAAAAAAGTATACGGTTCATTCAAAACCTATCAAGCCGCGATCATACATCCCAATACTTTGGACAACATCGTATACTGAATATTGAGGCACTGTATAATCAACGATTGTCTGAGGTTATACTCTCCCAAGTAAAAACTGACCGTGAATTATTCCTCTCTACATATACGAATACTGATGCACACAACAATTTTAGAAATATAAACTTTATGAAAATCAGAACTAGAACAAATTACGGTACGCAATTTCTATCTTGGCAGATTCCTAATCTTCTCAACCTCCATACTGGTTTGATCAATATAATCGATTGTAATTCAAACCTCTTGACTTTCAGAAAACAATCAAAAACATATTTTCTGCTTTCCGCATAATATTGTTGTCTTCTAAATTATGGGTACAGATGTAATTGTGGTAATCTAGGTCATATATTTTTGTTGTATATTGTTGCTTGTTTATTTTTTCATTGCAAGAACATATGGAGTGTAGTGATCTAGTTACTATCTGTGTATTTTTTCGTTTATTGTAACTGTAACACTGTACCACTGGTCTGCCTGCTGCATCTGCTGCATCTGCTGCAAGTGTAGTCTGGTGCTAGGGGCCTGGTGAGGTGACTTACTGTCACCTTTTGCCTCAGCACCATGACAATCCTGTATTGTCAAAAAATTCCAATAAATAAACAAACGTCTCGTATCACAACTTCCCAGGCAGACCTCCAAACTAGAAAGACACTCGCGGTCATCAAAACACTACTGTAAAATAAATTAAGTTGTAAGCTTGAACAATGTTCAATATCTGCACCTTAGAGTTTTGAGTGTGGTTAGAAGAGCGTACTGATTAATCTGTCTCTCTCTGTCTTTCTCTAACTTCGGAAACGCCTCAACAAGCCAAGCCCAAAATAGAATCAAAACCTCGAAAAGAACATTCACTATAGCTTACTTGGTGCTTCTTAGTAATGACATTTTAATATAATTCTCTTTGGAACATTCTTCGCAGGAATGTGAAGACCACATGACGATGGACAGAAATGATAAAGAAAGCTCTGATATTTCATTTTTTCAATAAAATTTGGGTGAGTACTTACCCTGGGTTTACACTGGGTTTAAATTAAATGCAGAATAAAGCTGCAAAAAGTGCTATAAGGATCTCAAATACGGATATAACATATATGTAACAATAGGTGAGATGGAAAGACAGATTCAGGGAAGAAGTCATCTTTCCCTGGTAACCAGCATCGCGTGATGAAGGCGAATGAAGTAAGGAAATATGACTCTTGCCATAATCCATAAAACGTGGCATTTTTCTGCTGGTGTACGACAGTGTCTTCAAAGTTCGAAGGGTATTTAAAAACAGCCGTAAAATTATTAGGGCTCTCAGCACAGTTGAGGTGCTTTGATAGCACATTGAGAGTGGTAACTTATGTTTCGGGCCCTCACAGATATCTAAGGTCACATGAAAAAAAATCCAACCACGCAATGGCTATTAAGTTCACTTACTCAATCAATGCGTTGACGAAATCAATCAGTTTCTGCAATCAATCACTTATGGTGCGCTAACGTTTGCGGTATGCGCGTGTGGATCAGCACCGGTAACGAGCGGATTATGCAGCCGAATGGAGAAATCCACTCGTCGCTGGCGGCCGTATCGGTCCTGGAACGATTCTGATTTTTCGCCAGCGATGAGTGGATATTAGCACCCGACTAAAAAATGAGCTTGTCGCCAACACGGGTATGGCAGCGAATCCGGAATTGTAAACGAACCCTTAGTGCAGTGTTGTTCACGACAGATTTTTGAGAGGGTGCTACTGGAATAATTGAAAATATAACAGTATTCTAGTATACTATCTTAAATATCGTGTGTAAGAAAAGTGGTGTTCGAAAATTCGTATGCTATAAGTGAGCCTGTAAATACCACTCAAATGCTGCAAACAAATATCATCCTACATAAAAGACAGATCTAATCTGCATGTATTTCAAAAATGACTTTACCTGGAAAAATGCAGACCAACAAAGCTTATGACTAAGCGGTTGAGGCAGAAACATAGTAGTATTTATCTAAAAGACACACGAGTGAACTAATCTGTCAGAAAACCGGCATGAGGGAGGAAGTTGTTTTATAAATCAAATTTTAAATGCGTCATAAACATTACGAGCAACGGACGTGTTCGTGTTTATGTTTGTTCTTTTTTAATAGAGAAACCAGCGACTTAAATTTTGTGAACAAAACATATTGAGAGACATGCGATCGCACTAAAAATGTGATTTACACGTCTCATATTTTGAGTCAGAAGTTTATGTTTCCGGTGTGCTGGCATATGAAAGGAAAGGCTATTAAAATCTACAAAAAAACAACGTTGCTCTAGTTCATGAAAACTAAAAGTGATGTATATCTTCTCGAAGCTCTATAACAAAACATTAGGTGATGTCAAAATCGAGTTGGTCCTTGCGAGAGAAGATCTACAAAAATCATTAGTGTTGAAATAGCTCCCTAAAAATGAAGTTAAATAATATATAGTATTTTTTCAAAATTTTAGATATATACTTTAGTAAGCCATATGTGCGTCTCTAGAGGTGTTGCCGCAAAAAGTAACGCAAAAAGCTGCATGAACAAACAAAAACACTTTGTAGTGCGCGCTTCCTTCAGCCTTTGCAGCATTATTACTGCTGTTGAATTCTAATGCCATATCTTTTAAAGAAGCTGGCAGCTTCACAACCTCTCTTGGCAATGGAAGTCTTCGAAATAATTTTTTTACATATTCAATCAACTTCCTCCTTGCGTTTTTATGTACAACATTACATTAAAAAACGATAATAAAGAAGTATCTAAACTAGAATATAACTTGCAACAAACATAATAAAAGGGAAAACTCGCCACATACGTTTTCGCCCACGAAAATAGTTTTATATTAAGCTGGTTTTTACTGGTTTAGTTTCTTCCTCGCCTAATGTATTTACAGACAATGAAAGAATTATGTCCGCCTCTGTTTTGTGTTACGCTCTTCGGCGTCTGCTAGGTTGTGTAAGATTTGATGCTCTCAAGTGTATCTTCCCGTATATTAATTAGATAAAGAATAATTTGAAGGGTGTGTTTGCTAGCATGGACTTCAAGTATATTGCTTTAAAATGTTTTATTTCGGTGTGTAATCACTAATGATCATACCATGATTCAGTTAGTTCCTCAGCATTTCAACCTCAGAAAATAAAATCCATGAACGTGATTGTGAAATAACTTTACTGGCACGTCATGAGCGCATTCGTCGTTATCACGTGCCATACAGGGTACATATTTGCAAATGAAGGCAACCAATCTATGCAGCGTACGACAAAGAAATGTTTTAAAATGTAATTTGAGAATGTCACAGAGCTGTGTTTTTTTTTCAATCTTTTTTTTTCAGTCTCCGTCCCTCTCGTTTTTCGTAAGTTTTATGTCACGTACAAACCAGAAATCCGCAAACATCGCGGAATGCTTACACATATGTCTCGAAGATGGAAAAAGCTAAATATTTAGAATATTTAGCATTAGTGTAAACTTACCATAACACTCGCATGCTACCGGAGGTAACATACCCTGGGTGGACAGCGCAGTTGATAGGCTTACCCGCAGAACGTTTGTGCAATAAGCTAAATAAAATGATACGTTTATTTCAAACAAATTAGTGGCCTATGGAACTACCTCACCTTTCTTGGGAATATTTAATAAACCTTCTTGTTTTCCACAACTAATCTCAATATTAAGTTATATATCCGGGTTTAGTCATTTATTCTATGAATTTGTAAAGAAACTTGGATGGCGTCCAGGTTGTTTTGCGTGATAGTGTACGAAAGGAAGTACCCTAAAGAGCACACGTTGTCATACTCCACTAAAATATCGAATAATGCATTAGTGCATGCCCTTTCTGAAGCGATAAATGCGATTAGGTGTCCCACTGCTACCACGATCATACTTAGTAGTCATTGGTATTTAAATTAATAATTTACTTAAATAATTATTATGACCTAGCTCGAGTTCAATGCTTGCCAACTTGAGTCAAATTTTGCATTATTTACCGAAAACATTCCGAAAATAGCCAGCCACATTTTTATTCCCAAAATTGTTTTTTGCACCAAGAAACATCAAAAATGAAAGGCCAAATGAAAAATACTTTTATGTTTGAAAGTCTATTTTCATACGACAAATATTAATAACATAAAAAGGAAGGAATAGGGTTTCTATTAATTTATTTCCACTGTATGCAGTTTTGATGACGTCATCGAAAATTGGGTAATGAATTAACAGTTGACTGTGGAAGTTTTCCCGAGACATGTCCAATATACAAAAGGTGTCTATTATACACAAGTATAATAGACACCTTTTTGCTAGTTGAACAAACTTAATTTTGTTTTGAGGTGTCACGTGCTGTCTGAACAGTCCCCGATAAACAACATTTTTGATGGTTGAATAAGCTTGTGTAATAAATTTCACCAATGTTTCATAAGTGGCACAGTTGCTTATGATTAGTAGGCCTGTGTAGGGGTAATTATCCAATATCTGTTCTGTGTGTGTAGCCATCCATATAGCAAATCATAATTTATCTTGCAACATATTTAGATGAACTTCAGATAATTGAAGCTTTTGATAATTCATGCAAAATGTGTGGCTTCCTGGAGTTTGAATTAATGATAATCTACTGTACATCACATTCAAATGAATGGTTTAGCTTCTTGGGCTTAACAGAATCTGAACCTTTCTCCACTGGCAGTGCATTAAAAGCAAAATAGTACAGCAATGTATTTGCTTTAGTTTCATGCACTGACACTGGCCTGTGCAACTAAGTCAAACTAGCATTAAAGGAAAGCTGAAGCACTTCTTTGAAAAATCTGAGTTAGGAGCGGACTTGCAAGCGTTTTTTCCCATTAATTCAGTAATCGCACTAAACATAGGCAAAAGTCAACGTAAACTGCATTTATTTAAAAACTATGTGCAGCGATTGCAGTAGGGCATACAGTGATTCTCTCTTCCACCTGTAATCTGTCCAAAGCGTCGTGACGTCATTGTTGGCACCCCAAGTCAGCCTATTGGTGAGCAAGGGTTATCGGACCCTGCTGATGACGTCACCTTTGCTATTTTTAATCTCCGTTCTCGTGCTCTGCTTTGTTCGGTGTGCCGCAACATGCAAGGCTACGCCGAAATTTCAATTAACGATTACAACGCTCCTACTAACAAGATTAAAATAAAACTTAAGGCACCATTTTAAAGTGCCCGCATTAAAACTTTTTACTTTTTTTAATTTAAGGACTTTTTTAGTTTTTCTTTAAACGTGCCGCTTATGAAGTACTTCATTAACCTGAAATATTATACCTGTTTTCACCTCATAAACCGTAGTAAAACAATATTTCCTTCACTAGTGTAAAATTAGAACAATGAGAGCGAAGTTGTTTCGTAATATAGGTACTCACCTTTT
>JAZHYW010007989.1:0-13921 GCA_037355805.1 Ixodes ricinus | reverse complement strand
TCACGGCTTTCGGTTCGGCGGTTCCGGTTCAGTTCCGGGGATAAAACACGATAACGGTTCAAACCGGTTCGAATCCGGTTCGAACCGGTTTGAACCGCCACTTAAACTGGAGAATATATTTTTCGCATTGTCCTCGGCAATATACGAACTATTTACGCCATGGAGGCGATCTAACCATCAAAAGCTTCTTCGATCGTCCGTGCAGTTTGCCTGTTGTTCCAGGTACCGAAAGACCGAAATTCAGTTCGCTAATTTCGACGCAAGAGTAAAAGAATATCTACATTAACGTACATAACGTCGTGTTCCTTACGACTCAACATCCTGTTGTTTACGCATTGTCACATATATTACAACTGAATCAAAATGTTTCTGAGTACAACAAAGTAAAGAGTTGAGCTTGATAGGTGCCTGCATACACCTTAATAGCTCAGCTTTAAGAATTGAGAACTATACTGTATTTTTTTGTCGCTTTCTTAGTGCTTTCAGCAAAATTCTAAATCCCAAAGCTGGTGTATTTACACGGTATAAGTCGTTATCGTCAAGTGTGGTAGGTTACCTGAAATACCCGCGATTGGTACAACTTTGTGTCGCAGTATTAAAATTGAAATCGTGGAATTGTGTTCTTGAAGCTATGAACAGTTATCATCGGTAGAATTATCAAATGAGCACCTCGTGGCCATATATATCATGAAATGACGACTTACAACTGAGCTTCTAAAAGCAATGAAATTTTTAAAATGTCACGAAAGTTTTTTGATTAGTCCTTATTTTTATAGAAATACCGAGCGGCAATCAAAATGCTTGTTGTCCTAACCAAACATTGTTTGCACTCAGCATCCGCATGCCCATGTAACTAATCATTCAGCATAGGAAGTAATCGCTGTACTGTTCACTGCCATAATCTATACGCATTTTCGCACTCGGATCGAATCTGGCCCAAAAGAGCGCTTGCCCGAGTGAACATTTTCTTATACAGGATAAGCTGGCATAGCGCTGGCATGTTGAGGTTTGTTCTTTACAAGAAGCTTGTCAATTTAATTTGCAAATGCGACATCACCCTTGCTAATTGGTGATTTTAACACGATAGCGTTAAAGGAGCTCATGTCGCAGAAAAGTCAGATGTCGGTGGCATGACTGAAAACTCCTGATTGGTGTCGATAGAGGTCGACGCCGGAGCTGCATTGCCCTCGAGCAATCATTTCAACCAACCCACAATGCCCACGTGAGCAACGTGGCATCACGCATGGAATTAGAGTGATTAAAATAAGATAACGTAGTACGAGATTAAAGGTCGCTGCATTTCTCAAAAAAATCTCACTTTTTAACGTAATTTGTTTGTCTGCAAAGAATACAAAAATAAGAGATTTTAGGCGGGATTCGAACCCCTGACCCTTCGCCGGTGCGTCCGACGCTTTGGATCAGCGCCACACGAGGCGCGCCAAGCGGTAAGTCGAAGAATGCGATGCAACGAGGCCCGATTAACGCTATTGCGTTCTGGCACTAAAGGTGCAAACATCGCGTCCTCAAGATTCTTTTTTTGTTAAGCAACAAGCGAAGTATTATCTTCACATCACTACTCTACATGGCAGCTACTTAACTGGACACTTTCTGACGTGGTTTGTGTGCATAATCGTCATCTTTCCGCCGCGCGCCCCCGTTTAATTTGTTTTTGTCCAGCCCACACACATATAAAAGTAATGCCTCACCACATAAAGAGGCGACAGCAGACTTCGAGGATGTTTAAGAGAAGCTCTATGTGCGAGAAACACATAGTTATTTAAATGAGCTTCAAAATCAGGAAGTGTGTGAAGTCAATGTTCCCATTTCCCTTACAACGTGCTCTCCGTCGAGAATAAAAACACCGGGAAAGATTGGCAGAACATCTTTAGAGATAATTTGGGGGCATTCGCTTTAGAGTGGCCAGCCCTTTATTTATGTTGTCAAATATTCAGTTAGTAATTAAATAAATTCTTAGCAATGATCAACAAATTCTACCACACCAGCCTCACATAACCGCCGTACGAAACCGATTTCGCGAAAGTGACGATACTCGAAACTTCTACGCGCTGTAAAAAAGTGTTTTCTCTGCTTGCTGATTGGCAGTGTGAAACATCGGGTTGCAGGGTACACCAAAAAGGACTTTGTGCCCACGTGATAGGTTGGAAGTCAAATACACGAAATGTTCAAAAAGAGAGAGATAATTAATGTTATTTTTAAATAATCCCTTACAGAACGCCTTACTGCAAAAAGAGATGCGTAAAAGATGCACGCAATGGAAATTCGATAATTTTACATAAATAGCGCGAAGGACAGACAAAGCTTTTTTCAAGTCTTAGTATAAATCGCATTTCATCAAGCTTGCATGAGCTCGAAACTGCGAAATACTTCCTCAGAGGCTGCCACGTTATATTCGGTTTGCCCAGGCGAAAGTTTGAGCCCTCACTTTACGACACTCTTCTCGAATAGTCATGCGCTCTAACATTTCTCTAGACTATGCTAGTAAACACTGCACAATCTGCACTTAGGACATTTAGTGCTTTAGTGAATCGCTGAACATCACATTTCACCAGAAAGCTGAACTGTTTAACATGGTATGCACGCGACTTGTCATCACTATAGGGCTGGTGGTCATTGCCAGCATTTTTTCTTGCCGAGAAAATCGAATTCGATGGCGCAAAATGCACGCTACAAGAGAGTTCATACCAGTGAATAGCCAAGTGTTTGAAAGGAACGTATCGTTATTCTTGGTGCATCGTCGTGAGGAACGGCGCGAGCGTCTGGCATCACAGAAAACGTGCTTTTATGGCAAGAGCGTTTCTGCAAACAAAGCCAGTTTTCGGGCCGCTGCTTTGGTCTGCGCCAAAGATGCGGGAAAAAGCGAACCTTTGCAACACAGTATGTTTTTAAAACTAACCCCCACCACACACACGCACACGCACACACACTTTTTCCCACAGCGGAGCCGTTAAGGGCCAAGTCTTCCAGTATCGTGTTGCGTCCACTAAGCCGCGTCCCACCAGAGCGGCAGACAACAGACGGCAGCGACACACAACAACGAGCTGACAGACAACACCGAGACAGACAGCCTGTTTGTCAGGAAACCGCCGTCCTACTCCGGCGGACACGACGCAGAACACGGGGGCAAGGAAAACCTTGCCTCCTGGCGGGACTGGTGTGGTCAACAAAACACTTCAAAATACACGGAGTCTGGCGACGCGGTTTTCGCGCTTTGCTCTTTGGGCATCGGACGCGGCGACAAACACGAAGTGGAGATTATTACTTTATTTCTTGATTAAAGCTTCCACTTCTTTTCATTTGCCGTTGGCGACTTTCCGCACAAAACAGCCGTGACAATCAACACCGCACTTTTTCCGAGACCAGAAGGCCCGGAATCGATTTCCTTTTTTGGGCCGTTCGAGGCATTCCTGGGTGAGCGCCACGGAATATCACGCCGTGATTTCGATAATGTTTATAACTTCGTATTCGAATGATTCGAGGCCAGGTGTTTTTTTGGCAATGGCATCCTGATTATCACAGGGGAAACGGCGATGACCAGTCTCTCGTCTGCCGGAATGGCTGGCCACGGAACGTCGTGTCCTACTTCGTGGTGAGCGGTCCTTGCGCTGGTCAGTCCTCGAACATGGGTGTATCCATCCTGGTGCACGGGACGTAAGATTTCGGCGATCTTGAAGCACCACCCTCGCGCGCCAAGTTCTCGCGAAGCAAAAGCCCAGCCACAGCCAGATTCCCTTTCGCAACAAGACCGCCCGGCGCCAGCCAGAAAGCTGCGCCTGCGCGACCACGGCGGGCAATCGAGGGACCCGGAACTGCAGGGCCGGGAACGAGATGAGCGCCAAGGGCCTATTTGTTCCGGAGAGGAAAGGTGAGAAGGGTAGGGAAGGGAGGTGTCAGCGGAAGGCATAAGCGGGCGAGGAAGGTGATTTGTGCCCGAGAGATGTTCCCAGCGTGGATCCGACTGCTGCGGCTTCAAGTCCGGCAACGGCAGGCTGGGCAACTCGTCTGTCGTCGACTCGCCGGTCGGCGCTTGTCGGCGATTGCCGGGTGTTGGTCGTTGGCGGGACAGCATCGGCGACACGGAACATTGCGGTGTCGTCGGACAAAAATTCGTGTTTGTCGCTCTAGTGGGACGAGGCTATCCGCCAACAAATGATGACACTTAACTCTGGAAAGCTACTCTGCGATCTGGCGAGCGGCGGCAGCTGTCCCACATTCATACCCAGCATGAAGTACAGGCTTTCGCTGGTCTTCCTTCTTCACCAGAGTAGAAAGGCTGAAAGCATTACTGAGGAAGTTGCCTCCTGCGTTTGTCTGTGCTAAATGCCCCAACTCGAAAATTTGTTTGTCACTTATTAACAGCAACGCCTTCACGCTTTCATGTTGCAACCCGTGAAGTTTAAAAGGGGTCATAAAACGATATCGTGTTGGAATGTTCATGATTTTGAGGCGTACTGGTCCTAGTCCTTCGGCCCAAGTGCACTTGCACACCCAGGCCACCACCGATTCAGAAGCTTCTTTGTCGTGTTGAAATTGCGAGGATAAAATACTAGGGCCTATTTATTTAGATCTTGCCTTCCTAAAGATTGAGTGTCGTAATTGTAGGATCGAAACCACCCGCCTGGCGACAGTCGAGCGCGGCTACATGGATTGACAAAAGAACCATACGTGAGCACCGTACATCTGCTCGTAAACTAATCAATGCCTCTGGCGAACACTGGGTAGTGGCTCGCCAGTCCAACCACTGTGGTGATGAGAATAGACGAAAGTCTACCGATGCCTGGAGCTCGGCACGCGTTTCTTTCTTTCCAACCCCATTGCGAGGGTATGATTAACGTTGGCGGCATAAGATAGGCACCAGGCTGGCATGTGCTACGCTTCACAGTTCGAGTTGGGGATGGACGATGCTCATAATTTCTTACATTTTGGCGGATTGCCATTGCTTAGAAAAGAGGCAAAGCCTAGTTCAATCAGGTATTAACGTGAGGGTGTGATCCCGAGTACCAGTTGGTGATGTATCGAAATCTTTTTATGGCTCCTTTACGGGCGCAACCGCAGAGGGGTCGAAGCTTCGGTGACAGACACTTGAAAGCGACGCTCATGTGAGACTTACAGTGACTGCCAACGTTCGGTTGTCCCTGCAGAGGTCACTAAAATGTCTTTTTTTTTTTTAGGCATTACTTCGTACAATGGCGCGCATGGAGTTCTGCGTATACCATATTAATGGAAGTCGCGGTTAGTCATGTTCGATGTTTCTGATCTCTGAAACATATTTCGGGTGCAGTTCAGCAACAACGAAAAAATGTTTTGGTGGCTTCGATGACAAAATATGATAATGATTCGAAATGAATATAACTAGAGGGGCTAAATGAACTAGACACTCTCTGATTGACAAACACACGAGAAAACTCATCACCGAAAATTGGAACTTACTATCTGCCCAGAGTTGAAAAAAAGAAAACGTTTAGTAGTGCCGGGCTTGACTCGTTGGCTTAATTGACCAGGTTGGCTCCAGCCGTGGACCCCTAGAATAAGCCTCTCGCGGACCCTGCAAGGGGTCCCCGCGGACCCCGACAAGTCAGCATCGTGCAGGGAGTTTAGAGAAGCAAAAGCTTGGGCGTGAGCCCCAGATATTGTTGTTGAAGAGCTATACGCTCATATTTAATTCGACGCGAGCCGTTATTCGAATGTTTGGCGATGCTGATTGTCACGAACCCGTACCACTCGACTCGGGGTTGCGAGAAGTCGCTTGCGTCACGGTGTCACGTGACTCTCGGTGCAAAATCGCGATGATGGGCTTCGCGTCCGCTGTCACGTCAAAGGTTAATACATCTAGTGAGCTTCCTCTTAAATCCCTCAAATTTAGTTGACGCAGTGAGTCACGTGACGTCAGAGGTCGCGTGACATTATTTGAATACATCTATTGATACCACATGACGTCGCTACGATAACGAGACGCATGGTTGGGTCTATGGTGCCGTAATGCAAAAGCGCCGCCATGAAAACCGCAACCTACCATATATTGCAATTCTATATGTCGATTTGATCAATGAGATGAAGCTGCCATGGCCGAATTTTTATTCTTTTTATGTTCATTTTGGGATACTAACAAGAAAGAAAAAAAATACCTTTGAACCTGTCTTGAACCGGTTGCCGTTATATTTTTTCGGTTCCGGCAGTTCAATTCAGGAATGACGGTTCCAAGATGGCAAGAAGACGGTTCAGTCTCAGTTCCGGTTCGGCTAAAAATAGCGGTTCTGTTCCGGTTTTCGGTTCGGTTCGGTTCCGGTTCGAAAATCCCTGCCTCGCAAGTGCCGGGATTTTTTCGTGTCCGTCGACGAGAAAACTTACACGCGTGCCTTGTCACCGTTTGCGCACGCCATCGCTCTATTGTGTGGTTATGAGCTAACTTGCTTCAGTGAGAAAACCACAAAACAAGGTGTCAGCACCACGTGATAGATTATAAGGCGCCTGCGAACGATGATATAAGCACCGTGGCGCTCCCCGCATGCGTCTCTCGGCAGAGACATTCGAGTTGCATAAGCTGCCGGCAACGGCGCGGCGTACAAGGCTATCTCGTATATAAAAAATTTTACGGTACAGTGAATTTACTTTTCTTTCTTCAGTCATTTGGTTTAAACCACTCTCTACTGTTTACAAACCTGAACTGCCGCATGTGTCCCAAGCGACTTCCAATCACTAACCGTGTTTGCAAGCCCTGCTGGAGTTTGCTTTGTGTCACCAGTGCTAGAAAGCATAAATGCTCCATGCATGAACCATGCAAGCGGGGAGATTTAACGGAGAGCCTTCGGCCGCACAATATTACATCTTGGAGGAGGCAAGTTGGTTTACAAGAATACTCAGAGCTCTTCTAACAGATCTCGCACTCCTTCGTTCTTTTGGCGTTCACCTGTAGAATCGGTGGCTAAACGTTTCATCTTCATTCCAAGCAGCGGTGTTGGAGTGGCCTTTTAGTTCATTCTTTACATAATCCAGAAGTTTCTCTGGCACGTCAAAAACTGAGAGCACCACCTGGTGATGTTTGCCATGAAAAGGGTCTATAGAGCAGTAGGCGATCGTTACAGGTGATACCACAGTTTTGTTTTCCAACCACCTTCACAGCGTAGATTAAAGGTCTTTTTAACATATCGCGCGCTGCTTTTAACGTCGTTCTCGCCGAGGGACGCCGACCTCCAAAGTGACCCGGGTTTACGTCACTGAGCTGTGCCGGTATCCGTTTTTGTGCGCGGTAGTTTCTGTGCTGCGATGTAGAATTCAGCGATCGTCTCGCCGTCCAACTTAGTCGCCGTCGACGAGTGCCCCAGCTGGACGATCGCGTAAGCTCGCTCGATGACAACCGACGAAGTGATGCCGATCGCTTCTCTTTATTCATTTAGTGTTCGCCTTTGAGACAATCGTCGTGTTGCAAAATCGTAACTATGCGAGCGTTTTGTCTCGGTAATTTTTGTGTGACAATGTGATAATTTTACAGCCATGTTCTCTGTGCTCTGTGCCTTCGCTTGGAGAATCGCGTTCCGCCGGAACCAGCGCAAGCTCTCTGCGCCGATGCCTTACCTTCGCTCGTTCAGTGTTCGCCCTTGTAACAAGGAATGCCACAAAATCGTCGTGGTGTGCGCGTTTCTTTGCGGTGGCGTGACAATGCTCTCGTTACATCATTATCGATGCGATACGCTGCGTGAGATACTCGAGTGATGCCACCGCCGTGGTGCCTCACCGGACTCGGCCTGCTTCCCTGCTCGCTTTAATAAATGACGGATTCAGACTGGTATGGCGCCTTCAAAGCGATATTTATTTATCCGTAAATCTGGCGCCCTCGCCGACTTTGGTCGTTGCGATCAGTCGGTAGCGAATCAGGTAAGGAGCAATTGCCTTGTCCTACCAATGCCACGCAATATTCTGCCGTCACCTAGAAATAACATGAGTGTAGGCGATTTACCCAGCATCTCGCCTCGTGCGAGGTAACAAAGGTACCTTAGCAGCCTCGCGACGATCTTGTCCCGTTCAAGGAGCAACGGGCTGGCGGCCGAAACCGATGTTACCGATGCCGCCCCCTCGGCGAAGTCGCGGAGCGGACGACGCACTACGTGTTGTAATAGCGCTCACGACTCCGCCGGCTCTCAATCTCTTGGCGATATGTTACAGCCCTCAGGCACTCTGACTAAGCGAGGCAGTAATGCCAAGTAATGCATTGACGCCGCCAACTGTCAACTTTCATAACTACGATACGCCTGACCCTAGGGAGGCCATTGACGTCGCACGCAAGTCGCGGGCGAGACGGATATTCCAAGACGCACCACGCTCTTTGATGGCTGATTTTGGAGCGCTCGCCAGAATCAAAGGTTTAGAACAAAAAAGTATAGCCATCCGTTTGATATACAAGCGTGTGATTGTCATTAGCAGATGAGTAGTTCATCATGTTTAAGTTATTTTAGAACTTGAGAGGTATTTTTCAAAGTTCGATTCAGTATCCTTTAAAGCACAAACTAAGTTTTGAGTAAAAAAATAAAAATAAATTTTTTGTGGGGAGGGTTTTTTTTCATTTTTTAGCCATGACTAAAGATTAAGTCGACTCGCCCAAGAGATGTTTTGCTTACAAAAACAACGGATTCGCTTCAGAGTAACTTCACTTCAGTCATCTCGGTGCTCAACATCATGGTTGCCAGGTACCAAAATCTTTATTTGAAATCTTAGAAAATGTCTCTCCGTCCTCCACAAATATAAAAACAGTCCACAACAAAGCAAAACGATATCGCCTGAACCCTATTTAAAGCACTGAAGTATTCGCATTTTGCGAACCCTAACTAACGCCAGTTACGCCCGCTCTGCAACTAGAAACAAATGGTGGCGCCCACTGGGCAGCAGTCGGCGCCACAATAGTGGCTGAGCGTTCGCGTCTCGACCACTCCGTTCGGGTCCACTCCGTTCGGGGCCCCTTTACCCGACAGGGCATATTAAAAGTGCGCGGTAAACTCACTCGCATGGGAAGCCGCACAACTTCTCGCACTCGACCAGGGCGACGGGACGGCTCCGGGGCAGCACGCAGCTTTCTGCGGGGACACAGCGCAGTCGCCGTCCAGGCATCACGAGTTGATCACAATGAGATTATCTGCGTCGTACTCGGGGAGTGACCGGTATGTCCACTATTGGCGACGTGCGCGATCAGAAAGCGTCGCTGCGATCGGCCCTCCACGATTGGCCGAATGCTGACTATGACGTCACGCAAAGGATTTCTCATCCACGGAAACAAGAGGAATGGAAGAACTTTAATTTTGACGGTGTTGGCAGTGTTGGTTTCAGAGTGCAATGATTTCAAGCGTCACCATGCTCATTACAAACACCATCGAACTTGCTGTTCGCGAGGTAATGACGTCACGAGAGGAAGCCATAGGAGGGCGCCACCAAAACATCTCGCCGCTAATAGTCACTGACAAGATCAGAAAGGCACTGCACTCGTCGAATGCGGGACGCAAACGCCGGACGTCTGACACCGGCGTTCCGCGTTCTAACGCCTTCGACGAGTGCGGTGGAACAAAGCGGCTAGCTCTAGGTCTGCCCACTAATCTGTCCAATCAGAGCTCGGCGTTCTGACGTCCCCTGCACGCCCTGGTCTCCCTCTCCCTGAGTTCCTCGGCGCATAGCGTCCACTAGCGTGGACTGCACTGATCCGGGATGGCACCTCCGGTGTAAGTACATCCCGGATGTACACCAGAGGTGTTCGCGCTAACGTTACCGTTAGCACAAACCAGCGATCGTTACTGCTTTTTTTCTCTCCTTCAATTCAGCTGTTTGCATCAAAACACCGCGCCCAATGGGTACTCCGGCCTAAGCGGTAATATTTAGCACTCGTCAATATCTCGTCTTAATGAAACGTAAAAAAAAAAACACCGACTCGCTTTCTCTTTTTTTTTTTATAGGAAAAGTGGATTTTAGGATTTGAAGGTGCGGACTCACCCATCTCCTGGGCCGTGCAGCCGGAGTCGTTCAGGCGGTTGCGGAAGGTGTAGCCCTGGTCGATGCACTGGCAGATGCTCCGCGTGATGTTCATCTGGCACTCTTCCAGGCAGATCTGGCCATCACACGAGCGTCGCAGAATGACGTCACCGAAAAACCAGCGTTCGGTCAAAACCCTCCTAGGGTAGCGGGGCCGTAGTGCCGCGTCTTCGCACGGCTCAGATTCGCGCTCAATGAGTGGGAATGCGAGTTCCAGCCGAGCACTGACGCAACACTCGCGTCCAATCTCTGCCCCGATTGTCGGCCCTCTTTAGATGACGTCGAAATTTAAACAACACGGCCTTGCTGTCTAAATCCGCAGTTACGCTGCTCATACATAATATAAAAAAACAGAAAAAACAACGGTGCTTTCTGCAAACATGATGACAGAATTATCTACAGACATGCCTCAAGCTCCTTCAAAGAACGTTTGCTTCGTACATATCGTGTGCTTCAAACTTGTGTACAGACTTTTTTTGTAGGACTTAAGCCGGGTTCCGATTGCTTATAGATGTCATACAAAAGACAGTCTGCATACAGATTTGAACGCGAGTCACCGCGAGATCCGTGCTTCGAATGCCGCATGGCAACGAGTTCGAGAAGGAAACTTGGACACGCGGCATTCGAACCACGAATATCGCCGTGACTCGTGTTTGCAGACTGTCTTTTGAATGATGTATGGGCAGTATGACCCCGGCTTAATGTGTCCTTATCCGTCATACAAGAAACTCTCCTCAAACAGTGTCAAATCGGCGATGGGGGCGAGTTGATTCATGACTGAGGAAAACAATATATATACCCCGCCAAACAACAAAGACCAAAAATAGTACAAAGTACATAACCTTGGTGCACACTTCTACTATTTCTCCTACTTAGGCTTTCTTCTACTTAGGCTAGGTGGCGCAAGCTGCCTCCCGTCATAAAGAGTATGGTCATTAACATCCATCCATCCATCCATTTTGGCCTTTGTGTTTTGCGCGCTATATATTATTTTATTTACACGAAACGGTCTCGCAGACGGTTTCTTGTATGATGTACTAGCAGTGTGACCGTGGCTTGTATAACAGGTGTTCGTCCGGCACCACTACACTCTCAGCACGTCTTCGTGCGGAAGCTTCCCCATGATGCACGTGATGCACACGGATAAAGTATTATTGAGCTGCCTTTCATCACTCCAGCCTATTAGGAGCGCCCTCCTACGGTTGAATATTGTCAGTGTTAAAAAGCCGTCCATCCCTTTTTGCTACCGAGATCACGCGATCGTTGGACCATACTGGTGATACCGATGGCCTTTCTCATTGGCTGAGAGGATATTGATTGGTGAGGCGAATACACGCGGTGCAGATTTATACCGATACTTCGGAGCGAGTTTGCAAGATGTCCGCGGTATTTTCTTTATTAGATGGAGTGTTTTCTTAGACTGAACATAACATGAAAATGCTTAAAAGAGACTAAATTTATTCCTTCCGGATAACGTTTTCAACCGCAGCCGATGTAAAAACACGAGCGCGGCATGATAATTAGCGAGCTAATTATCTAATGCTTCAATAACTAACGTTTTAAGTATTCGTCTACGTGGAAATTAATTTTCTTATCTAATGAGCACATATACCTCTGAATAACGCTGTTTAGTTAATCAATGACTAGTGCTTTAGCTGGTAGATGGTGCTCATAAAAACAAATAATTTTGCGTGTGATAACAAAAACCGAAGCTATTTTCTGAGTTTCACGGCCCTAACGATGTAATATTTTCAGGGGTAAATCAATGTAAATGTTTAAGTTTAATATTCGCAAGTTTAAAGTGGGATTTTCATGTCGATTATGTAACAACCAAAGCCTTCAAAAGACTTGGAGAGGAAACTCAAATTAGCCACCGCAGCCACAAAGCCTTTAACTTACACCAGCCTTTTTACGTAAATAGGCTAACATCGGTTCGCTTTCATTTTCAAAGGCGAGCACGGCTAAGCTTAAAGTTTCAGTGCAGGCGCACAGACTCTCCAGCCGAACCACTCGAATGAACTTGACTCTAACCTTTTAGCTAGCGGTGCTAAACAAATTAGGCCTCATTTTCTTGTGCCTCCTACTTCAAGGTGACTTTCAAATTGACAAATCTAAATAGTTTCATCTGTTTTATTTTGTAGGGCGATCAGACACAAATACAGTAAAGACTTCTTTGAATAGTCTTTTAGATGTGATTGTTTTCGGTACTCAATTTTTTTCGTTTAGACGCCAGAGCATTTAACCAACTTTATCTTACAAATAATAGCAGCACCACCATCACCTTATTCCTTACTCAATTACACTATTCGTTGCATACGACCGCTTAACTTAGGGCGGTTTGTTTTGTCTATATTTGTGTAACACTTTGCGATGAATAGTGTATGACCTGCGTTGACATGCTATGACGTAATTTTCTTTTTATATACTTTGCCTATTATCGCTCTATCTTTGATTTATTATTTGATCTTGTCTAAGATGCTGCAGCATTTTAGGAACATAATTTTTCGATAGAGTGCCAATTATCCTCCACAGCAATCACCACTACGTGCAACATGCATTTGTGACTACATGGCCGTACGCCGATACAATGAACGCGACCAAAACGGCAGAAGCGGAGATAGAAGCCAAAGTGCACAGGGTCAGTCAATCGAACAGAAAGGACACCCTTCGAAGGTTTCTAAGGTTGCACACGTACTTGGCGGGTCATCTTGACAGGATAGATGGCGAGCGGGTCAAATTGGCTGTAGTTGGTGCACTGGTGTCATACGGGTGCGGCAGTCCCTTCACACCTCGCTGCGGCGATAGGAATAAAGAAAAGTTGGGTAGGCTTCACAAAGTTAGGAATGTACGCGCTTAAGACGCTCACCCATTAAAAAATGGTAAACAAAAAAACACTATAGCTCTAGCGCGCTCTAAAATGTATCGTCGCTCTCAGCACTTGCACACACTGCTACCAACAAAGAGATACAATTAAAATACATTTCTTTTTAAACACTACAAAGTTATTAAGCTTCGTCGTAGCTTCGGTCCTTAGGCCTCAGTTTCTGAAAACCGCAAAACAAAAATGACTCGAGTTTCTTTTTTCTTTTTGAAGTATTAGGCTGTACGCTGGTCCTCTGAGATAAAACGACGCTGACTCGTTATTTACCAAATTACAGCCATACTGCCTAAAGACAAGGCTTGCACACGACGTTACCCGTAATCCATGATTCGCTCCAAGCGGTAAATGCGATGAAGTTAGACGAGATTGCCCGGTAAAATGTTACATTCATGTTGCTTGACGTTGCCGTGAGAAGTAAGTTTTATTGCAAATCCATTAATGCCCAGTAAATGTTAATTTCATGTTGCTTGACGTTGCCATGAGAAGTAAGTTTTTATTGCAAATCCATTAACCGTCCCATGGAGCGAGCCGACGTCATCAGCTTTGAAGCCGCGCCAAAAGCCGCGCCAAACGGCAGCTAAATTTCCTTTCCCAGTGGAACGAAGTGAAGCTGGGATCTGAAACCTAGTTTTGAAGCCACGCCAAACGGCAGCTAAATTTCCCTCTCCCAGTGGAACGAAGTGAAGCTGCGATCTGAAGCCTCCCAGCTTTGAAGCCGCGCCAAAAGCCGCGCCAAACAGCAGCTGAATTCTTCTCTTAATGGAGCGAAGTGAAGCCGTGATCTTGAGCCTCCTAGCTTTTAATCCGCACAAAAAGCCACGCCACAAAGCGGCAGATAAATTCCCCTCTCCAAACGTGAAGCCGAAATCTGATGGATTTTCGCAGGCGCGCGTCATAGTTTCAAGGAACGAGGCTCCCATTGGCGCCGCGCGTCAGTTTCAAGGAGCGCCACCTCATGGCGCAGCGGGCCCGCGACGCCAGCACGCTGGTAAAAGAACCGGCTGGCGGCGGGGC
>JAZHYW010007988.1:7500-80060 GCA_037355805.1 Ixodes ricinus | reverse complement strand
ACACTTTCGGTTGTTAGCAGTGTCAAGGGCGTCCTGCCTAACAGCACCTAAAAATACTAGCATGCAGGGCACATGCACTCGAACTGATGGCATCACACTATTACCGAGTGTGTATGCGCGAATAAGTTGAGCACCGCTACCAGGGTTTAGCTGGAACCGCCGTTCAATTTCTGTATCAGTATGTGGTGAGCTGGAAAATTGGGCCTCAATTGCTACGCCAGCACCGTAGTAGTAAGAGCCGTGAAAAGGCAGTGAAGCTTCGAATTCCAGAGCTTTACGTGCCACAAACCCTACTGGACGGGCATCTCGGCACGCGCCCCGGGCGGAGAACTGAGGATTCATTTTGACCAACTGGGGATCTCGATCGCAGCAACCAAAAGCTCGGTGGACACGGCGCCATCTCCACAATGTGAAAAGGCAGCAGGCAAAACCCTGCCAGTGTGGTGTTGACTTTACTCTGGGAGGCGGTGCGAGTCGCATAAAGGATTGCGAGGCCTAGACCCCTGGACAGGAAATGAGACATGTCTGAACTCAAATCAAAACTACGGGAAAACTCTGTGACGACAGCATTTAATGAACGAGGCAGCACATGGACAACACAATAATAAAATAGACATTACATAAATAACAGTGGTAAAGTTTAGGAAACACTGGCTATACACATTAAAACATAGATTCCTATATAATCTTCAGGGGGATCGGTGGTCGATTGCATTAACACCGTCACAGCTCGGAGCATGGGAAGTGATAACTCGCACAGCTGAACATAGGATTCCCGAGTTCAATCCCTGCTTCTGCCTGTATCGATGTGGACGATCATTGTACCAGCATGCGGTTGTGTATCACTACTGCGATGTAAGTTAAAGACCCTAGGATAGTTGTGGTACGACACTGACTAAATATCTCGTCTACAGTGGAGATAACAGTCGCTCACTGGGGCTAACTTCACATTGTATAAACATACAAACAATGTAATTAGTAAGAAAGAAAAATACTCTGTTACTTCTTCCTCTTAGAGAATACATTTAAAGCTGACGTAACTGCCCTTTGCATAAAAAGTTCACAACAAATAGCCAATCGAGAAACAAGTTAAAAAGAATGCTAGGCTTTGCTGACCGAGATACGGTCAATACTTGTAACAACCTCAGGTCAGGGATAAAATGAAGCAAGTTACGGACTTTAAAAAGCATTCTTAAACACAAAGAGAATGTAAAACATTGTAATTACTAAAGAGTTAGATGAAACAAATTGAATAAATCAGCCTACTGTTGTGGCTAGGCCCCGAGGACAAGCAGTTGTTGCAGCTTGATTAGTTTGTTCAGCTGGATCAGCTCAAGCTCGAACCAGCTCGTTACGCTGCTGCTGATGGAAAACCTGGGCTTGCGCCTGCCGATAGGCGACCTGACAATGACGTAGCTCCACCTGCAGCAGGTGCAGCTCCTCCAGTCGGTGCGGCCTCCAGTCGTCTTCACTCAGACGACCACACGTGGCGGCTGAGGAGGTAGGAGAGTCGGGCACCTGGTTGGTGACGCAGCAACCGCAACCTCCATGATGTCACCCCAGTCCAGCAGGGGTGAGGCAGGCGAATCTAGGCAAGCACAACACATTGACGCCGAGTGTTACAGGCACGATGAAGACACCGGAGAACTAGGAGAAACTGTCACAACGACTCCTTACAGAAATGTTAAATGTCAACTGTTGGTAAACATGAAAGTCTTCCTTCCTTGTTCTGGCCCTTTCCTTCCGTGTACTGTCAGTAGCGGTGGCGCAGACTCGAATGGTGATACCATCAAAAGACGGCACTGTTATCTCGAACCTTGTTGGCCCTCGGGCAAACGTGTGGCGTATTCATCAATAAACACATCATTATCTAGACCCAAGGAATTTACTGTGTTCCTACGTGGCACCACTTAAGCAGGAAACCCACAAGTTGCATTCGTGAAAACGCGGCTTATTGTCACAGTTTTTAGCGTTTCTACGAGGCAGTATGCCAAAATCGAAATAATAAATAAACGGAAGAGCACTGACAGATTTGTTTTATAAATAAACATTGGAAGCTGTGTGATCTAGTAGCAACTAACCTTCATGTGTACGTAGCAAATGCAATCTAAAGCCTTTACCCGGCATCATGTCAGTCGTCATGCTCGTTCACCGTGGCTTTGGAAATGGCGGCTGGTACCATTGGGAGCACCGGCCAACCAGCGTGGGTGCTGCCACTGTTGTGCGGGCTTGGCAGCCGCAATGCCATGTGGGACGCCAGTGCCCCCACAAGATGGAGGGACGGGCTCATTGTTCAGCGGGTACAACACTGGTGCCCCCTCCTGCAATGAAAGGCCGAAGAATATCCTGTGACAGCACCCATGAGTTGAGATGTACAGAGCACAAAGCAGAGAGAAAAACAAATCATACTACAACTTACGCGGTACAATTTGTTGTTCGACACTGAACTGCAAGAATGAAATGCGAAACAAGTGATGTCATACCTGTGCTGTTTCTTGGTGTGTATGAAAAATACTGGAGTAGCTCAATGTGATCATCGACAACAGTCATTATGCGGACTCACAATTTTTCAAATCAATAATGTATGCTTCTGCCCGAATTAAATTTGTGCCGGCTTAATCATGCCAGTAAAATGTGCTGGTTAACCGCGCAAATAAATGACATTGGTTGCACACTAACATGGACACCTGAAAAAAGACAGCGGTCAACTGGACTACAGCACGTCTCATGTTCACATAAAGGCATTTCTTAGGAGGTTACAATTAAGAAATGAGAGCTGGTAGTCAATTAAACCGGCACAAGACTTTTTTTTTCTTCAAAGGATTAGCACACAAGGAGATGAGGTGTTAGGTCTAATTCACATCGTATTCCAGACTCCTACTTAGCGTAACTTCTACTTGCACTAGAGTCAGTTTTGTGTGTCGCGTTTATTGACACGTCCAGGTTGCCTCTCTAATCTCACGAACGGGGCCGGAGCCCAAGCTAAGGTAGTGTAACGCAACCAGAATGTCGCACCGTAATTCTCGCTTGGATATAGCACAACACGGAAACGTAAGTTGTCGATGTCGGCACAAGAAGCACCAAAGATCGCGATAATTCACTGTCACTGCCCACCTACGGCCTCGACAGTTGCCTCCTGCGGACGCTGCAGGTTGCCACAGCAAAGTTATTTAGTACACACGTCCTGTCATGTGATTTTGCGAACGCATTGCATTATTCTGCCCGAATGTAGAAATTGATTACACACCTGTTGCGTGGATGCCCCGCTTCTTCTCGGAGTCTGTTTTCTTCCACTTGGATTTACCGTTGTCACAACACTCGTGGGCGGACATGCGGCTGGCGGTTATACTTGGTGCAGACTCTTCTACGCGTCAATTTTAGCTTCTTTCGGGGAGTTGCTAGTAGGAGGACGAAGAAGCTACCCTCTTTCGTGGAACCACTCGCCCCTTCTTGTCACCTTCGTTGAACGACATCGTTGTAGGGCACAGGGCAAGGCACTCTAGTAGGACTCTGAAGAAAGAGGAAGGGTGAAGATGCTCGTTCTAGGCGGTGACAGCGATGCAGATAAGCGGTGAGACGGCGAAGAAGGGGCGAGACGCAGGGACGAACGACGGCACCGAGCTACAGCTGCCTCTACGACGCAGAAGCTGGAGAGCGGCCGCCACCGTTGCCAGACTGGAGAACGCTTGTGGCTGTTTGTCCGAAAACCGGCTACAACGCACAAAACATGCGCGCTGCGAAGCAGAAATCTTGCAGACTCCCAATTCAATGTTAGTAAAATGTGTCCCTTTAAATAAGGTGAACTAATATAATCGTAATTCACACCACAATAATGTTTTCAACTTCGTTTTCTTCTACAACCTCGTAACCAGACGCCTTTCATGTCTCCTCGAGTTTCCTCGAGTGGAGGAAGTGTTCTCGAGGAGCTCCTCAGCCGAGGAAACGCCGAGGCGCGTCTGTGAAGCCCGATGGCTCCTCGAGTGGAGGCGAGCTGCTTTCCTCCACTCCACTGAGTCGAGGTGGAGTGTCGAGTCGAGGCCCGTTTATGAATACGGCCGTGAGATTCTCGAGGAGAGACTCGGAGAATTTCCTCGAGTCGAGGAGCGTTGGGAGTGGAGGTCGGTTTATGAAGCGCAAAACCGGCCTCGAGTGGAGTTTCGAGTCGAGTTCGAGTCGAGGCCCGTTTATGAATTCGGCTGTCAGATCCGGTCGCATACACTTGCCTGGTTCCGCTGCCGTCTCGATGGGCGAGGAGGCTTTCTCCTCGCCCGCCATGGGGCGCCTGCACAACACCTCCTAGAAGACAAGGCCGTAGCGCTCTCCTCGTGACGTCGCGAAGGAAGGCCATCGGGGGCGCGCGGCGAAGCGAAGGCAACGCGCGTGGATCGACCGTCGTAACGCGCTTTTAGTCACATACGCCTGTCTTATTAGCTAAAATGAAAGCTGCACATAGCAACGGGTCTCGAAAACATTTTATTACACGGGCAAAATATTACACCGCTAAATAATCGGGATGAAATGGTACGGGGTAGGCGTATAAGATAAGAGAAAACATTGAGCCACGCAATAATTGCTGTAGGAATGCATATTTTACACAGAAATACTTCGACAAAATGGCGAGACACGCAGTGATTGGACACAGAAAAACAAATCACAGTTAAAAATCAGGTAGACATAGTCAACGCGGACACGGCTAGACAAGTGTCACTTACGATCATGTAAGCGATGTTATCGCGTGCAGTCACTGAATTCTTGCATCATACTCCGGCCACACGGCAAAAGTAATGTAATTTCGATCGAATGACAATATGGGGTCGACAAATCAGCTTGCGACGCTCATATAATCACTGAAGACCTCGATCTGATTAAGTCCCATATCATTTAATGAAAATATATGAACTATTCCGTGTGGCAAAGGCACTAAACGTACCATTTACAGTCAACTAATTTACTTCTCCCTATGGGCTCGAGCTGCCTAAGAACAAAATATCAGATTTTGTATACAATAATACTAATACCTTAAATACAGTTAAGATTCTAGTATAAAAGCGGTAAAGGCAATAAAATAACATTAGTATAAATAAACACATAAGCACAAACAACACACTTTGTATAGTCACACAAACTTGTTATTCACCTTCCAGTGAAAACTAGAATATTACCACGCATACTGTAAAACTCTTAATGTTCGCGAGCCCTTCATTTTCGCGAATTTCGCGAATTGAAAAATTCGCCAAAATTAGGGGCACGCGAAAATTTCGATCTTTAAGAATTTCAATGCAGGCATCTGAAATTCGCGAAATTTAGTGGCCGCGATTCTGTCCTTTGTGACCGATTCGCGAAAAATAGGGGCCGCGAAATTAAAGGGTTTTACAGTATTTACAAATGTCGACGCAACCGCACACGGATAACGACGAACAAGATGCCATTCTGTCACGAAAAACAAAAACGAAAAACAACCCGACTGCAGCACTTTACTCGCGTCCCACATGACCAAGAAAGCCCGTAAATAAGTTGTTACTCACTTGTCGATCGTATCCATACGTCCCACAATATCCGTGGCGAAAACATTTGAACACGAACTTTAGGTCTATCGATAATCGACCAGTGTTATCGTTGGCTGGTTGCCACATATGTCACTCAAACCGTAGCAGGACTTGTTCCGCGAATCCACGTAAATGCCGTAGTATCAAGCGAACACAAAAAAACTACCCGAGACTGCGGTGACGACCAAGAAACCACAGGAAGGATCAAAAGAACCACACACACACCACACACGAGCAGCGAGCGGCAGCAGTGTGGGAGGCTTAACCAGCACAACGTCGTCGACCCATCTCTTGCTCGCGTGGGCTCCCTGCAGCGATGACTGGATTTTTTTCGGTTCCCTTCCCTTCTGAAAGTTTCAGGGTTCCTTTTTAGACAGTCAGCAGCTCACACACAACGTAAATTTACCAGAATCGGAGCCCGTACGAGGGAAGAAAACGTCGCAGCGAACCGGTTCATTCGAAAAGTGTGAGGATCTGCGGGATTGCACCGATTGCACGTAGTCCCGCGGTTACGGGGATAATCATAAATAAAAAAATTCGTACTTTCAATCTTGATAGCGCGTTGTATATTATGTTTATATTATATATATAATAAATTGTACAATACTGCGCTTTTAAAACATATATTAATGTCAGATAAACGCTCCCGAACACCCAGCGTCGTCGCGTTTTTTCACGTCGATGCGGTCGGTGCCACAAAATTTTCTCACGTAGTTGCGCTATGGACTTCCTTCCTCCGCCATTGTGACGTAACCACTCGGAGCGCTCTGGCCTTCTCTTCTAGGGAGGTGTCAGAGCCGTTTATTGAGAGAGTTTGGCCATACATTGGTTTGAATAGGCGAGCATCTCGGGGCCAACCACAGGCCGCGAAACAGCTCCTAGCGGTGGTCGTGCTTTAAATTTGTGACACGACTATTAGCCCCGAGAGCGAGCACAAGCGTCGCTGCGGTCGCCGCGCCCTGATTGGGTGAGGTGTACCGTGACGTCAGGCGGAGGACTCCGCTCCGCGATCTCGCATCGGCTCGCTTCCCAGCACCGGTTTCCTGGTTTGGCGTTGTGTGCCGCAAGCTCTTCGAGGAGCTGGACCTCGTTTACCCGGTGTACAAGACGTTGAGTTAGGCCGATATAGACGTGCTTCCGTACATTTTATGAGCCTGCTTGTCCCTTTTGCCTTTAAAATTGGGTTACAAATCCCGAAAGCTATCGGCGGAGGCGATTCCGCCGATGAACCTTCCCGTCCCCACACGACAGAAGGCAATTTTGCGAGGGGTCGGTGAAGCGGTGCCGCAAGTGTTTCAGACGCTGGAATTCTGTTCCTTGCATGTTCATGATTTAGGACGATATTACATCCCGCTTTCAAGGCATTTGAAGTGGCATTTATATCATGGGCCTTTGGGTGGTCGGCAAATTAGCTCGCGACCCCGACTCTGCGCTGCCACTCTGCATGCGCTGGTTCGCAGATGTTTTAAAGGCCCTGCGTCTGATGATCTTTGAAGTGCTCGTGGAACAGGGTTGTCTTACATAAATCTAGCTTCTTCGTGAAATAATTATATAGTTTATACAGCCTATGCAGGCATATTTCTTAGAAGATGCATAATTACTGGAAATTAGTTTGTATGGTAGCAGCAAAAACGGCCGAATTGCCCCCAGTTGCCTGTATGATATGTATTGAACTGCCCAAAATATGCACAGCAATAGTACCGTAATTTGTAATCTTTATACTTTTTCCTGACATTCTTTATTCCAGCCTTGGGTATTCGGAAAATACAGCGTTTAGTTTGAATTGTCATTTATTTCCAATTAAAAGAGACACTGCTGCAGGTCCCCAAAAGCTTCCTCAGCCTCCAAACTCCCTACAGCTGGGCTCTCTGACAACAGAGGAAAACAGGAGTAAAAGCAAGCATTCGAACGTCTGTCCAGTGTAGTAGATGCAGCACTAGTAGCAGAAAATGTGGAACCTGTGAAGGGTGACAGTCTGCGTGCGAAAACCTTCTGGTATTTCAGCTTCAGGACAATTCGATTTAAGTAAAATCTCAATTTTAGGGCTTAAGGGACTAATAACGATCTAGACACCTTCGCTTACGTTTGTTATACATTACTTGAGGGTTGATATAAACAAGTCCACAGATACCACCCGTGTAGTCCATTGAAATACTATCCGAATCCAGCAAAGGTCAAATGCTGAGCAATGTATATAATAAATGTTCCTTGTTTTTTTACTTTGCCCCTGCACTTGGGCTGTCTTACTTGTGATTCTCTCCCCATGGCCCAGACTGTATTTAGCATGTTGCTCGAGCAGCATGCAGCTTTTCTGCTTCGGCGATCTTGTTTAAAAACAGAGATACAAAAAAAATAGTATACATAACCTGCCAATTCATTAAGACCATCAGCAGCATTTATTGTGTGAGATGTAAATCTATAGTGATGCTCCTGCAATTGTGGCCATATTTCTTTATTTTCATATACCAGCTGTGATTCATGCGTTGCCTGCCCTGTCAACCATGCTTAAAATGTTGCTTGAAGTTTCGCCTGCAGCTACAGGCCATACCTCAATAAAACCACATATAAAATGAAAGCCGTTTACAACTCCCTGTAACGCCGAATTGGAGCGCAGCTCTTGAGGAGGAGGAGGGAAGGGTAATCAGGGAGGGTATACCCCTCCGGCTCCTCCTCCCCTCATTCTTCAATCTCCTCCGGGGGGTCACGTGACCTCGGTGGAAGGGGGGTCACGTGATCTGGGGGGTCACGTGACCCCCTCCCCCTCCTCCCCAGGTCACGTGACCCCTCCTCCCCCAGGGTCACGTGACCCCCTCCCCCTCCCCCTCCCCCGAGGTCACGTGACCTGAGGGTCACGTGACCCCCCTCCCCTCCCCCCCCGAAGTCACGTGACCCCGGGAGGGGGGGGGGGCTCGCGCGGTGCATTATGGGATATTTCCCATAATGCACCGCGCGTGTTCACCGACGGCGACGCCGACGGCGACGCCGCTCAAGCCGGAAACGGGCGCCTAAGAGCTGCGCTCTAAAAATTTACACTTCCTACGAAAAACACGCCAAAAACATTAAATAGAAACGAGCGCGCCGACAGCTAGCGTCGTCACAACCTCCACAGGGCGAGCGGGGAGAGTCGGGGAAAAATTCTCTCCTCGCCGTGACGTCACTCCGGTTCACCGCAAGGGGGCGCCACGCGAACTTCTCGGGGCTAATACAGAAGGACATTGAGGCACCCTAACTCCCACTCACCGAACTATCTCGCTAACGCTGGTGTATTGACACCTGACAAGTCCCATTGACGTAATATGCCCTCGCGCAAATATGAATATTTACCCAAACCTAATATCTCTGAACGATAACACTTTGTTATATAAATAACTTATGGACCCCCTTGGGAGTTGAACATGAGGGTAGCGTAGAAAACACAAAAAGGGCAGAACAATTTTACAACTGGCATTCTTTAATTACTTCAATTGTTTTTTGCGATACGGCATCTGGCCTCGAATGCTCCCTGTTTATGCGCGGCGCGCGTATGTACCGCGTGAATGCGGAGGCACCGCGCGTATGTGGACGTCGTCCTCGACGTCGGCCGAGAGGTTGTCCTCGAGGTCGTCCTCGAGGTCGTCCTAAACGTTGTCCGAGAGGTCGTCCTAGACGTCGTCTTTGACGTCGTCCTCAAGGACGTCGTGCTTGACGTCGTATCAGACTTCGTTCTACTGGTTGTTCTAAAAGTCGTTCTGGACGTCGTCTTCGATGTCATCTTCTGGGACGTCATCCTTGACATTGTCCTAGATGTCGTCCTTGAGGTCGCCCTAGACGTCGTCTTCGACATCGTCCTTGCAAGCAGACAAACCAACGCCGTGCTTACAAGGAGCGGCAGTACGCACAAGTGCACATTTGCACCCAAACTCCAAAGCAATCCTTCATAGCTGCGGCGCAAGCGGATAAGCAGCATCGAGCAAATAAGGGGCGGCAGCAAGCACACATTCACATTTGCGCCCAAGTTGCAAAACAAATATCGGCTTGACTGGCGCTAGTTGACACATTGTGAATGATGGTGGTGAATCAACTTGAACGTTAGACGATTATACAGAGACAGATGATTAAATGATCCCAGAAAGACTAAACACCGACTATATTTCTAAGTGGCGCGCTGCAGTCGCGCTGACATCAATGGTTGCATCTTAAACTATTCATAAAATAATGTGTACTCACGATGAATGATATAGCAAGTCATAGACATCCAACAATAGTGGTTTCTGCGGGCAATTGTTTTCTTCGATTGAAACAAATTTAAGAGTCTGTAAGAGACGCGCTTTGAGCACCGGAGCGTAGCAGTCACATTAAATGGCCACATCAATCCCTATAGGAGTAACGCGTTCTCACAGCGGAGCTGTTAAGGGCTAGTTTCCCCAGGATCGTGCCCCCCCCCCCAAAGAAATTAAGACTCGGAACTCTGGACACCTTCCGCCATTTATGAGCGACGGCGGCAAGTCAGGTATCTGGCTGCCGCCGTCGCTCATAGATGGCAGCGGCCTTTCCAATCTGGCTTGCCGACTTACGGCCGACTATTACTTTCCTTTGTACAGCTCCTCTGGTCTTCCTTCTTCACCACACTGGAAAGGCTGAAAGTTTTCTCTCCTATACCATAGACGAAGAATGCCCTCTTGATCAACTAATTAAAAAGAGGCATGCTGTACCCCGGATCATCGATCCACCAGAAGTCCTCACACAACAGGTGTGGCCCAAGATTCAGTATTTATCATTTAGCCTCCTCCTCATATTGACAACAAATCGAGACTCGTCTCTGCTTCTCCCCAGTGACCAAACTTTCTGGGAAGTAATATACGGAACTCACAATCCTCGACGACACACTTGATCCACAGCTCGTGTCACTCACAACGCACATTCAGGGCAGTATCCAGAAGCATTCATGTCGTCGTCACTGTTTTACATAACATTCCAGATTAAAAATTAAAAACCAACTCACCGCGCACGCAACGTCACCCATTAGAACACCGTACCCGTGGCCATGGCAAAACGGATGCAAACTAAAAAAGAAAACAAAACGCGTCGAGAAATTTGGAACGGGTTAAAAAAAGCTGCAAAAAAGCGAAAAAAAAAAATAACCGCGTGTTTGCTCGGAAAGAAAGAACTATGATTAGTTGTCTCTTGATCGAGTAACGTGCCAGGCAGCGCACTCGATCCAGGGAGGGAAGAGGCCGCGTCATCTCCCATATTGTTAGTCGGAATTGCTTTTGGTCCTCCTTTGGCTCTTACTAAGCGAGATTGAGGGATCCGGTTTGGATTTCCTGTGCTGCAGCACTGCACGTGATCTGCTGTGAAGTAAGAAGTCGAGGGAACTCGATAAAGGTACTGTTACTACATTATAGGCACTGTGGTTATTTCACTGGTCGGAAATATATTTTTCAGATATTAAAAATAATAGAGAACACTTCCGAAAATAAAATAAAACAATATTTAACATCGCTTTACCCTACTTTTCATACTATTTGAATAATTTTTTTTTGTCGGGTGTCATGACTGAGATCACGTCAAAGTCTGCCAAGTCTGGGGAGCTCGAGCGCTTGAGACTCAACTTCGCTCGTGAGCAATGCGGAGCGCAAGTTCGTCTGCTTCTTTTGCAGGGGCTTGTGGTGACGTCAGAACGCCGAGCTCCAATTGGCTCTGATTGAAGGATAGTGGGTAGACCTCAAGGCAGCTAGCTTCCTTTGAGGTTTATCCAGCTGTCCTTCAATCAGAGCCAATCAGAAGCTCTGCGTTCTGACGTCACCACAAGCCCCTGCAAAAGAAGCAGACGAAATTGCGCTCACATAGCTTCTGCGAGTGATTCTCTGTAATTCTCTGCAATTCTCTGTAATGCCGAATTGGAGCGCAGTTCTTGAGGAGGAGGAGAAGAAGGGTACGGAGGGGAGGGTATGCCAGCTGCTCCCCCTCCGTACCCTCCCATCCTCCTCTCCTGTTCCCCATCCCACTTAGCATAAAACTTTCGCTAAATTTCCCGCTAAACTTAGCCGGGAAATTTTCCCGCTCAATTGACGTGTGACGTCACATGGCACGTCATCTGAAATTTTAAGTGTGACGTCACGTGACGTCACACGGGTAAACGTTTTCCTCTAAATTTAGCGGAAAAATTTTCCGTCAAACTTAGCAAAAACTTTTATTGCAAAATTTAGCGGGAAAATTTTACCCTCGTGACGTCACACGTGACGACACATGACGTCCCGTGTGACGTCAGTTTGGGAAACAGACCTTAATGCAACGAGCGGTTACGCCGACGCCGCTGAACTCAGAAACGGGTGCCTAGGAGCTGTGCTCTAAAACAAGGTTACATTAATGAACGATTTTTACGCCAATTGGATGATTCTGGTCGATCATCGCAAGCCAAGATAAAGAACGAAGCATATCCAACTTTGGCGTTCCGCTTCGTTCCACAGAAGTCTAGGAGGAGGCCCTGACACTGCCTTATCAGATCATAATTATCGTGTTGTCTCGAACAGTTACATGCTGAAACAAAAGTAAGCTCTATCATTCTCTGCTAACCAAAATAGCCATGGATGACAGACTTTGCCGTCGTCTTTTATCAATTCACCGCTGCGCTAATCTTGATTCAGATCAACCTAAACTCTAAGTCCACCCCACTATTTTTTTTGCAATGCCACTCTTCTACATGTCGTCTCTTTCACGAATTTCTTTTTCTTTATAAAATAACACTTACGCCACGCTTTTGGTTTCTGTGTTGTTATGTTTTACTGTTGAAACACTCATATTGACGCCACGCACTCGATCGAGCGAAGTGAGTTCGTCAAACACACTCCAAGCCAAGTGTGTTCCTCAGGAAGGAGCCGTGTGGCACACTACAGAAGTGACACTAAGGGCGAAGTGCACTCGCTTGTAGTGACACTAAACTAGCCTGTCTGACAGGGGTATAAGTATAGTAGCTTGGGATAAAGTGGTATGCAAAGAAGAGCATGTCGAGGCCAAGAAAGCAGGTTGATTTTGTCAAAGGAAAATTGGGGAAAATTGTGGAACTGGTAAGCAACACCGAAAACATTGACGACCGAGTTAACTAACACATTGATTCATATCTGCTAGATCAAGACGGCTCATTGCTCCACTACGTCCCAACAATCGATGAGGAGTAGGGGAACGACTCTCCGTTCAGTGTCGTAATCCCTAGGAGGCAGTGGAGGCAGTTTATTAGATACCTAGATACTTCCACTATTCGGCTCTGGCTGGTAATTACAGCGGCAGCGATATTTTTCAAAAGTTACGTTGCATCGCGAACTGGCGGGGATGAGGCAGGACACACTCCGATGCGCCCGTAGCTGCCCAGTCTGCCAGAAAGCGAAGCCGAGAGGGGAAAGCCACAGGGTCTTATGCAGCCTGTGGTGGGTAACTATGGGAGATGGTTGCTTGTGTCATCATCAACCCACTACCAAAGAGTCCCCATGGGAACAAGTATATAATGGAGATAACCGACCCTTTCTCAAAATGGGTGGAGTTACACCCGCTGGGGAAGCCCGTCTCGAAGTGCATCTGGGAGGTGTTACATACTTCCATGCGCTTTGGCACACCCATATGTCTCATTGACGATAATGCTAGCAGAGTGTTCTGAAACTCCTGCTTGGCGCTGAACATAAAACAGAAGACGACGACACTGTACCATCTTCAGGTTTATATCACTCAGACAGTGAAATGGAACTTGAAGTGCAAGCTGATTGCACTAACAAAGAGGCACAGAAACTGGGACGATCACATTGTCGAGATGGGTTTTGGTATACAGACAACCGTGAACAGATCAACTGGGTTCACGCTTGCGCTTCTGAACTTGGGATCGGAGCTACCGTCTCCCCTGGAGAACGGGTTATGAAACTTACCAGTCCGACAGAGCGCCCACTCTCTATGAACACGATGGGTTTGAAGAATCGCCTGTCAAGTCAGTTGAACGAATCAAGAGCAAGTCTCGATGCCGCAATGATTAAACCGGCGGCCCAGCACGATAAGAGTCATCGGCACCTGTGGTGGAGGAGCTGGCCCTCAGGAGAACCCACCCTTTGAGCAATGCAGCAAGTGGATTCGGAGCCTCACTTGCTCCAAGTAGGAAGACCCTACGGGGTAAAGGCACGACTGTCACGTCTTACCTGCAGGCTCGCTCGGCAAAATACGAACGAGGAGTCTGGCCCGGTCCGCATCACAGACATAAAAAAGTACCATCTTCGTGGTCGGGATGACGATGAACGAGAACTTACCTGACAAAACGAGAAATGCTCCGTTCCGCTTAACTGTCACGTGCAATCGGCAATGCGGCCTAAGCGCTACTCCGGCGGTCGCCCCCCCCCCCCCCCCCCAAGGAACCGGAATGGGCGGCGCTATACAGAAGGGCGATCAGGATGGGACATAAGCGCATTCACCTCTTCGGACTCCGGTGGTGCCAGCCGGACCAACTCGCTGAGTGACCAACCTCTCGGTTGGTAGAGGCGAATCGGCCCAACTCACTGGGTGACCAACCCCTTCAGCCGGTGGCTGGCCAGACTAACCGTCAGGGTGAAAAAACCGGTTGGTGAAAAACCTGACAGACCAACCGTCAGGGTGGCCAACCCGGTTGGCAAGTTATTATAGACAAACCAACCGCTATTGTGGTCAACCCAGTTGGCGAGGAACAAGAGAGACCAACCGCCAGGGTGTTCAACCCGATTGGCAAAAGACAAACCGACAGGGTGGTCAACCTTGTTGCTTGCAGGCAGGATGAACAATACTGACCTCGACAACGTCAATGGAGGCAAGGCGGCAACGAAACGGAGTACCGGGGACGTCCGAGGGACAAGGCGAGCGCACGAGACTCAAATCTAATCAAATCCTGCTTATTTGTTGTCGCATTCTACATGACAACAGGGGCTCGGACAAAAAGCTGCCAAAGAACAGCTTGACAATGGTCCCCGCCCCTGTGCAGTTCGCAACAGTTTAAACACAATTTACAACTAAAATTGGGACTACAACTACAAAGTGTACAGAGACGAGTACAAACCAATGCAAAAGCCTGATTCAGACATTACTAGATTTGATGCAAACATATAGGCTAAAAATATACAGGCCAGTGAAAAACACGACCAATTAAAGCAATGATACAATCGTACATAAATTAATACATCTTATTTATAACAAAAACATCAGCAGTATTCCAAAATCGCATAGAAAAGCAATTTATTTTAATTCCCTATGTGATAGGAATTCTAAATGCCGACCCTTTCTATACAAACTATTTAACATGGTGGAGAGTCTGAAATGAAAGATCTAATTTAGGTAATTTGTACGCGTTGGACGAATCATCCAGGGCTCATTTTGTCTTGGGTTGCGTAGGATGATGCGATGTTTCAGGTTTGCTAGTTTAATAAATTAAATATATTGTGCTGAAGAACCCTGTGATACGTTGACAGAAGCTTGTAAGCATAAATTTGCTCGACGGTTTTTACATTTCGGGATTTAAATAGTGATTTAGTGGGATGAAGAAATGGAGTTCCTGAAATCGCACGTACTGCCATCCTTTGTAGTAGATTCAACTTATTTAGATTACTTTTTGTTCTGGTGCCCCATATCAGGTTACAGTAATTTAATTGAGAACAAATTAATGTATTGTATATATTTAATTTTATTCGAGTGGGATTAACTTTTGTGATTATGCCTACATTTTTAGTATTTTTGCCGTCACATAGACTATTTGCGCGTTCCAGCTCATATCATGAGAAAACAACACACCCAGAGTTTTAATACAGTCTACGAACTCAATTTCTTAATTGTTTATTGTAATATCAGAAGGATATTTATATTCGGATTTGTGGGCTTAAAAAACAGCTTATGTCGTTTTACAGTTTAATTGTGTTTGAGCGTCCAGCCCACGAAGCGGAGGGCACCTGTCTGCGGCTAGAGAACCGTTTCGGCGCAAGCCCTCTCGCCACATGGTAGCACTTGGACGGCCCAAGAGGGCCAAGAAACCGTCCACTTCATGCCGAAAGTGCGCCGGCAGAACCAGCCCCGATCGAAAACGTCTCAACTGGACACCCAAATCCTGCAGCCCTTCCCGAGGCATACGGTACCCCGCTTCTCGCTTCGCGAGGACCATCTAGACGCCTGCTGGTTGTACCAGGTCCCAATCGTCCACCAGGACACTTACGAGGCCAGCTGCCAACTTGGAGATTTCCTCAAAACGTTGGGCCGCCCCGTCTGCGTCGCGGCTGCCGTGCAACTGCCTCGCCGGAACTGGCAGGCGACCTGGCTCCATCGGTCATCGGCGTCGACCTAGCCACAACCCGGGACGTCGTGAATAGTCTCTGACCAACTTCGGGACAACAAATCCGTCACCGAAATCCCGGCCCCTGCCCCCTTCACCGAGCAGAGGGTAGTCCCCCGGTGCCCGCTCCACGCTCAACACTTCCGGCCCCATCAGTATCCAACGCCATCAGCTACGCTGAGATGGACGAGCTGGAAAGCTACTTTACCAGCAATCCTACGACTCCAGGCACCCCTGGCCTCCCGAAACCTGAGGCTCGAGGAGGGGGACTGGCGCGAGCGAAGGTGGGCCAGGATCAGAACGAGACGGAAGCCGAAGGCGAAGGAGCGCGACATCCAGGTCCAGGTGACTTCCTCGAGGCGATTGGAACTCGGCCTGTTCGTGCGATATTGACGGGCGACCCACGGTATGTGTGTATGTAAACATCATTGTGCGATGGCGTCAGGTAGAGGACTTAGATTGTATACAAGGCCAAAGCTTTGGGACAGTTTGTGGAATAAAAAAATTTAGAGGAAATATTAATAATGTAATTAATGGTCGTTTCCTAATTTTCAGGCTATTACGGTATTCGGAAACATTACGTTTGGTTTTTTTTTAAAGTAGAACTTGATTATTTTGTAACTGTAACAAATAGGATTCAGTGCAAACAAACAAAAAACGTACAGCCGTGTAATAAAAACTATGCGCATCCAAAAGTTGAATTACATTACTGTTTTTTTATATTTTATGACTGCCACCTAAAATATTCCCGGGAAACATTGCGATGCTCGCAGTTAGGTTGAATTTACCATTTTAATGCATGCGCCAAGGCGTTTTTGTCTATGAAAGTAGGGGATGAACAAGAGAGTATGCATGTACACGTTAACAAGGCCAACAGTAAGATGACCTCTAGACTACAAGGAGCACGTACCACGTGCCGAAAAATACGGTACCAGCGAGCCACATGGCTTATATGCCTCTAGATTAGCGGTTTTCATCATGTCCTCAACTTACCCCCAAGGGCCTTCGAGAGCGTGCAGTGGGGTCCGTGCATATTCGAGGACTTTGAAGTGACCAACTGAACAGGTTTTTTTATACGGAAAAGCAGTCAAATCTTCAATGTATATGAAAAGATTGATGCAATTATCATAGACCTCAATGATTGGAGTAGCTTAACGGGCATCAAGATTTTGGACTGCTTTCCCCAGCTGAATAGTATTGACGTGTCGTCCAATGTGGAGCTTCCAAGAAAGTTGCGGACCGCAATTCAAGAGCAATCCCAGTCCTGAGAGCACGAGTGAGAGAATATTTTCGAAGTCTCCTTGCCGACACAGTCTGGATAATTGAACAATTTCAAAAAAGGACCCTTGGAAGACAACGTGCTGTTTGATTTTTTTCTGCAATGAGATGGCTCTGCTCTGCTGTAGAATCAATGGCCCAGAGCAGCCGTCTGAGCCTCGCAGCACGAAACACACGACTACATTTGTTGAGTGTGCCTCTTGCGACGTCTGGGGACCGAATGCACTGCTGTGGAGCTGGTCCTAGAACGTCGCAGGGGGCTTGGGGGCCGGTCTTGCCTCTCTCCGTCCTACTCGGTTGCGGATCTGAACTGCGCTTCTAATCTAAACTGGCGCAAACTTTCAGCTTTCTCAGCCTGTAGTTAGCTTCATTGTCATCATTTCAATTCCTTGTGACATCTTATTTTAGTTTTCAAGACGTCATTTTGTGACTCTTATGTACACGGCAACAGGCAAGCAGGCAAGCAGGCGTAAGGGTTTTAACCTCTCTGCTTCGCCTTGCACGCTGCCGTGTACGTGCCTGATCTGTGCAAAATAAATCAAATCAAATCAAATCAAATCTATTGTAGCATGGGGGTTGTGTATTGACCAGACGGGCAGATATATCAATGACAGTGCGCGTGAGCACGCTGCTGCCACGCGTGCTAGCCCCTATGGCCATCTCGCAGTTCACTGTCGCAAGTGCTCCTGTTCGCTTGTGTTGCATGATCGCTAAGATTCTTGCTTGATATAAGGCCAAGACAAGCAGAGAACTGCATGAGGCATTGGAAATATCGCGAAGAAAGTAAAGAGTTGTGTTAGTGAGGCGTCCATTGCCTTTCAAACACTGTTTGATTTGATCATAAATGCTTTGCGTCGACATGGTGTTGACTGGACTGCCCGAAGGGTCCTATAATGCACGTGTTCTTTCCGAATAAACTATAGTTGCGAGCGCGCTTTGTGTCTGTCTTACCTCGTCTTCGTCCTTGTTGTTTTCGGCGCTTTTATATTTTTTAAGACAATCAACCAAGTGGCACAAATAACGACCTTGCAAACGTAGATTGCTATAGAAGCACACGTCCAGTAGTGTCGCATTCTAGAAAAGAAAAACAAAAAACACTTTTTTTTGTGATAATGGCATTGGAGTTTCTTCTAACTCATAAAACTATGACGTGCTAAAATAAATTTCTTTGATAGATCATAATGATATCTGAACTCCAGAATTCCTGGCGTCGCCATGATTAGAATATAGCTATGCTTAGCAGTAGTCAAAGCCAGTGGGTTTCCCTTGCTGCTACCCGTCTCGGGGAATGACACAGCACACCGGTTCAACAACACGTAAACATTTAATGACCGCCATCGCCTCGCGGCGCGATCCCAACAGCCCCTGCGCATACGCTGGCGACGGCCCTTTATCAGCGGCGGAGCGCCGCCTCGCGTGGCCAGTTGCCCTTGGCCCCCGTGGTCAAGATGACTACCCGCGATTGCTGAAGCGGCAACCTGGGCCAACCGCTTGGAATCCCCCAGGTTGCCCACACATCTCCCCCTTCCGAAAACGAAGGCGAAGGACGTCTTAGATGGTCTTGGGGGCCTCCTTCTGGGTCGCAAGGGTCTTCTCAGATGGGCGAGCACGGGTCCGACGTCAGTACTTCCGGACAGTACCGATGCGGCTGGGGGGGGGGTTCTGATGATGGGAGCTGCGTACCGCAGCTGTCTGGCACGAGGAACTAGAAATTAAAAACAACAGGAGGCCATGGCGCGGCAGGAACAAGCGGCTGCGCACACGGAAAGATGCCTGTTCCACTCGTGCATACGGGAGCGTGGCCCCATTCTCTTTCCACCCCCCCCCCCCCCAAACACAGAAGAGGGAATGAACATAATGCACTTATAGCTCGTGCTACTCCCGGCCGCCCTCACCGCCGTCTCAAGTTGTACCGCGGCAGAGAAGGTGTGGAATCTTCCGAGGGGTGGTCCGGATAGTCGCTATCTGGAACCTGCGACACATTTACCTCCTGGGGTTTATAGGAAAGCTTTGGGTCGGCGGGACGCTGAATAGACCCGCAACATTTCAGCAGATTCGCAATGCACAAGCTTGCAAGGCAGGTTGGAGAGCTTCTTACTGACATGGTAAGGGCCATCCGCACCTTTGCTAAACAGGCCGTGAAGCCTCTTAGCAGCATCACTCAGCGGATGAGTTCGCCTCACGTACCAGATCTCCTTACCTCTGAACTGCAGATTTCTGCCTCTCCTTGTTGTGCTGGCTTTGCCTGCTGCAGCCTTCGAGGACGTCGAGGCTTTCTCGAGCTTCACGCAGGTGGTTCTCCGTGAAGCGCTTCCGGAGATCTTCTGCGAACTGCGTGGTAGTGAAGCTGCATGCTTGGCAGGATCTGTGTGCAAAGAAGGCCGCTTCCCAGGGAAAACCAGCTTCTTCCCAAAGTTAAGTTGAGCCGGAGCAAAACCCGTGGACCGGCTGGATCGTTGTGCGGGTATCGAATGCCATTTCCGCCAATTTCGCGTCCCAGTCTTTGTGTCGCTCTGCGTGCGCCATGCATAGCATTTGCTTCAGGTTACGGTTCACTCTTTCCGTGATGTTCGCTCTCGTGGATGGTATCGCGAAGTCCGTTTGTGCTGTATGCCTCAGCGTCTTACACGCATCCACGAACACTTTGCTAACTGAAATAAGAAGCGTTGTCTGTAATAAGCGTTGCGACAAAGCCAGCGCGCGAACGTCTCGAGAAGACAGTCCCATATTTTCCTAGAGTCTACTTTGCGTATAGGAAACATTTCTGACCCACTTCGTGAAATGGTCGGTCACTACCAGCAAATACTGATTGCCGCGTGGACTACGGGTAAAGGGACCAACAACGTCGCAGGCAACACACTCCCAGGGGTACTTGCTTCTCTAGCGAGTGCGTTAAACCTGCGGTTGGGAGCGGCCACCTCGGGGTTTCATCTTCTGACAAACCGCGCAGCTACGTGTGTACTCCCATTACATCCTGCCTCATAACTGGCCACGTTGCAATTTGGAACAACTTTTCGTAAGTTTTGGTCCCAGTGCTGTGGCCTGCCAAGGCGGGATCACGCATATACCTTATAAATGACTTACACAGCTCTCCGTAGTATTACAGTCCGTGGGAATGGCAGGCCGCTGGACCCATCGTCCGCCTGGGAAATGTATCGCAGCAGGATGCCGTGTGGCTGCTGAGCAGGCACGAGTCCAAGTGTCTGGGATTCCCAGCGTCAGCCGAGTTTTCTTCTGCCAGCTGGCAAATCACCTTCTGACAAAGTCCATCGGACAGCTGGGCCACTCGGAGCTCCTCTCCACCACCAGGGACCCCCACCGCGAATCTGGTGTGATGGGCGCCGCATTGGCCAGTGCCACCAAGTCGGGATCCACCTGGGCATTTCCTGCCCGAGAAGTGGAGCACGAGATAACGCACCTGGGCAACGTGGTTAGCCGCTCCACAACTTGTACTTGACGGTGTATTTGTGGCGCCGGAGCGAAAGAGCCCCATCGAGTCGAGTCGTCCCGCAGGGTTGTCAAGCCCTTTGAGCCACGAGAGAGCCACGTGGTCAGTTTGAATGCTAAACGAAGCGCCGTCAAGGTACATAAGCCAAACTTGCTGGCAGCAAAGCACCGCCAGACACTCTTTTCGGCTGTTGAGTACTTTCGCTCCACTCCGGTTAACGTATGACTGGCGAAAGCGACGGGACGAAGAACGCTGTCATGTTCCTGCAGAAGAACTGCTCGTAGTCCGTAATCGCTTGCGTCGGTCTGCAAGATGAACGGACGATTCAAGTCGGGCAGACTTAAACACGCGTTTTCAGTCACAGCCCTTGAAAGACACGCGAATGCGGTTTGCTGCTCTTGCCCCCAGCACCATCTCGTTTTTTTGCGGAGCAATCGGTTTAGAGGTTCAGCTTATCTCAGCGCATTGCGGAATAAAATTCTCTATAAAACGCAATCATCCCGAGATATCTCTGTAGTCTTTTGACGTCATAAGGAGGTGGGTACTCCGTTATTGGCGCGCAGCTTATCTTCATTCGGGCGCAGCGTTCCGTTATCTACAACAAATCCGAGAAAGGTTGATTACAGGCGATGCCAACTGGACTTTATCTGGATTAATCGTAAGGTCGGCCTGACGCATTCGTTCGAGTATGATGTGAAGGTGCACGAGATGCTCCTCGAATGTTCGTGAAAACACCACTACGTTATCCATGTATACGCCATCGCAAACTCGTACTTCGCGTCACCGAGCACAACGTCCATTAGGCGTTGAAAGCTGGCGGGAGAGTTGGAGAAACCAAAGGGAAGGCGAGTGAATTCGAACAACCCCCTGTGGCAAATGAATGCGGTCTTCTTTACATCAGCCGGATGAACTTCGATTTGAAGAAATCTGCGGCTGCAATCGAGGGTTGTGAAAACAGTCGCGTTTCCAAGGGCATACATTACTGAGGAAATACTAGGAAACGGGTAACTGTCTCTGACTGACACTTCATTTAGGCGCCTGTAATCAACACAAAGCACTGCTGTGCCGTCCTTCTTTGGAGCAAGGACCACCGGGTAGCCCATGGGCTTTTTGACCGACGTACTGCGCCTGTGTCGATCATTTCCGATAGCGCCGCATGAAGAAGTTCGCGCTTCGTGAGCACTTATGGGTCTCAGATTACACCTGCGCGGGCTGCATCCTTAGTTTCGATGCGGTGCCGTAGGAGATCGGTTTTCCCAGGTCTTTCCGTGAACATCGGCGAGAAGGGCTGCAGCAGTTGCTGGAGCTGCTTCTGGTTGTCTTCACCGGAACACTTTGCACGGCTTTGAGCACTCTGCCTGGAAGTAAAGACATCTGCCCGGCGAAGTTCAACTGGAACGCTTGGCCGCGAAAACAATCTTGCCGTCTGGTAAACGGCGTTAATGCCGTTTCGCCTCCCAACCAATATCCGGCTTGGCCGAAGTCTAGCAAAACCCGCTCCGCTGCAATAAAATCTCTACCCAGGATCATGGGCAGTTGCAGTTTCGGGAGGTATACGAACCGTTGTCTTCGTTTTCTGCCATGAAAGAAAATTCGTAACTTGACTGCACCGGCAGCAGGCAGGCGGACCCGATGCTACCTGCAATTTTACGTTTGCTTACCGAAGATGTATCTTTTTCGGTTACATTCCGCAAATACAGCATCCCCAATAAGCGATATGTTTGCACCAGCATTCAGAAGAGCGGCCACTGGTGTATCTAGTACATTCACAGTCATACGAGTTTCAAGAGACTTGGGTGTGGCTCGATTCTACTCACAGCTGGGATGAGCACCTGTCGGTTCCTCGTTTAGTGAGGTTGTTCCTACCACCGTCGGCTGGTGCGAGTCCATTCGCGCCCGGCCATTCAGGGCGACCATCCTTGGTGTTGAGAACTTCAAAGCCGCTCTGACGCTGGGGATCAGGCAGGAATCTGACTGGCCGACCTTTGGCTGAAAGGGAATCGCATTAGGTCCAACTCAAATGCAGTTGCTTCGGTAGCTTATGACCGGGAACAGTGGAAGCTGTTCGCCCGGGGATCAGTGCAAAGGCAGAGGCGCCGGGAGTCTTATTACCGAGAATGTTGTGAGCTGGCCGCCCGGGTGTCACTGCCACAGCAGGCACGCCGGGAGTCTCAAGACCGCGAACGGTGTGAGCCAGGCGCCCGGTGTCGGTGTGAAAGCAGCTTCGCCGGGAGTCTCATGACGGGGAGTGTTGTGAGCTGGCCAGCCGAGTGTCACTGCAACAGCAGGCACGCCGAGTCTCAAGACCGCGAACGGTGTGAGCCGGGCGCCTGGGTGTCGGTGTGAAAGCCGACATGCCGGGAGTCTCATGACGGGGAGTACAGCGAGCTGGCCGCCCGAGTGTCACTGCAACAGCAGGCACGCCGGGAGTCTCAAGACCGCGAACGGTGTGAGCCGGGGCGCCCGGGTGTCGGTGTGAAAGCAGACACGCCGGGAGTCTCACGACGGGGAGCAGGAGCTGGCCGCCCGAGTGTCACTGCAACAGCAGGCACGCCGGGAGTCTCAAGACCGCGAACGGTGTGAGCCGGGCGCCCGGGTGTCGGTGTGAAAGCAGACACGCCGGGAGTCTCATGACGGGGATGTTGCGAGCTGGCCGCCCGAGTGTCACTGCAACAGCAGGCACGCCAGGAGTCTCAAGACCGCGAACGGTGAGGCCGGGCGCCGGGTGTCGGCGTGAAAGCCGACACGCCGGGAGTCTCATGACGGGGAGTGTTGTGAGCTGGCCGCCCGAGTGTCACTGCAACAGCAGGCACGCCGGGAGTCTCAAGACCGCGAACGGTGTGAGCCGGGTGCCCGGGTGTCGGTGTGAAAGCAGACACGCCGGGAGTCTCATGACGGGGAGTGTTGTGAGCTGGCCGCCTGAGGTCACTGCAACAGCAGGCAGGCCGGGAGTCTCAAGACCGCGAACGGTGTGAGCCGGCGTCCGGGGTGTCGGTGTGAAAGCCGACACGCCAAGAGTCTCATGACGGGGAGTGTTGTGAGCTGGCCGCCCGAGTGTCACTGCAACAACAGGCACGCCGGGAGTCTCAAGACCACGAACGGTGTGAGCCGGGCGCCCGGGTGTCGGTGTGAAAGCCGACACGCCGGGAGTCTCATGACGGGGAGTGTTGTGAGCTGGCCGCCCGAGTGTCACTGCAACAACAGGCACGCCGGGAGTCTCAAGACCCACGAACGGTGTGAGCCGGGGCGCCCGGGTGTCGGTGCAAAGCCGACACGCCGGGAGTCTCATGACGGGGAGGTTGTGAGCTGGCCGCCCGAGTGTCACTGCAACAGCAGGCACGCCGGGAGTCTCAAGACCGCGAACGGTGTGAGCCTGCATAGCTCAGTCGGTAGAGCATGAGATTCTTAATCTCAGGGTCGTGGGTTCGGGCCCCACGTTGGGCGCCAGTGTGGTGTTTCCCTTGCTGCTACCCGTCTCGGGAAATGACACAGCACACCGGTTCAACAACACGTAAACATTTATTGACCGGTATCGCCTGCGGCGCGATCCCAACAGCCCCCGCGCATACGCTGCGACGGCTCCTTTATCAGCGGCGGAGCGCCGCTCGCGTGGCCAGTTGCCCTTGGCCCCTCGTGGTCAAGATGACTACTCACGATTGTTGAAGGGGCAGCCTGGGCCAACCGCTTGGAATCCCCAGGTTGCCCACAAGCTATAGGTTCACGTGTGCTCCCGCATTTTGAGCTCCTATCAAAGCTGTGAACGCGCACTCTTCACTTCTGAAATACCAAGAGAAATACCAGGAACTCCAGAGTTCTATACATCGGTATGCGTGGCACGAGCATGATCGAATAGCTTTAACAATACATTCCTGACTTGTAAGTTCTCGTGAGCAACACAAAACTTTAGTAGAACAAGAATATACAAATTTGGTTTAATAAAATGTCTAAAAAGTACTATGGTTGCATTTGTATTCGGAGACAAGAAAACGATTGAAATCTTTAGATCAATCATAAAGGTGAATTCTGAATTTGTTTAACTGCTAGAGCGTATTATATGCTACAACATTTATAAGATTGTGTATTACATGTCCGTATCGCTTTGCTAATGAAGCTTGAAAGTAAACATTTGGCAGAAATCTGCCTGGTTGGGTAAGAACAATTAGAAGAGAGAGTGGAACCGCAACCAAAATTAAAAGAGCTCAACGTTTTGAAACCTGCTTGGCTCCTTCTTCAGGAGCATCTGTGCGCGAGGAGTAAGTGGTCTTCTTTGTACGGCGGTGCGACGCTTTCGCGACGTAATGTGGCTGAGCCCGCTGACGTAGGCGGATGGTAAGCGTCGAGCGACCGATTGATGTTTCGCGGTGGTTTGGATGTGCTACGACTGACGAAGAGTCTCCACCGGAATTGGTCTCAATGTCGAGGATGCGTGTGTTGTCGAAGTCAATGCGGTGGTCATTCAAGTCACTGTGTCCCGCAACCGCGCTGCGCTCATGATCGAACTTTCGCACGTCGTTTTTGTGCTGGCTGAATTCTTCTTTAAGGTTTTGGTTTCGCCGATGTATGTGGCAGGGCAATCCGCACAAGGAATCTGGTAAATAACCGCCTTGCGCTTTTTCCTTGGGGGGACGATCTTTTGGCCGGGGCATCAGGTGTCCAAGCGTTGACACTGGTTTGTGGGCCATCTGTATGCCTTCTTTTGCCAGCACACGCGCAAGCGCTTCGCGGGTTTCCTTTATGTAAGGGACTGCAGACGCGCGTGGTTGAGCGGGGATGTGCGATTTGCTTGTGGTATTAGGCGTCGATCAGACTTACGTTGTCGACGAGCGATTCGCTGAATAAAACTGCGCGTGTAGCCGTTATTGAGCAGGTCGGAGATGATGGTTTCTTCTTCCTTTTTTCTGTTAGTCCTCCGACGAGCAAACAGTCTCGCTCGGGACAGGAGTGCCTGGACGACCGACGCCTTGTGGCTCGCAGGGTGGTTGGACTCCAACCACCCTGCGAGCCACAAGGCAGTTTGATCGTCCAGCGAATCGCTCGTCATCAACGTAAGTCTGATCGACGCCTAAGACCACAAGAAATCGCACATCCCCGCTCAACCACGCGCGTCTGCGTCCCTTACATAAAGGAAACCAGCGAAGCGCGCGCGTGTGCTGGCAAAAGAAGGCATAAAGATGGCCCACAAACCAGTGTCAACGCTTGGACACCTGATGCCCCGGCCAAAAGATCGTCCCCCCAAGGAAAAAGCGCAAGGCGTTATTTACCAGATTCCTTGTGCGGATTGCCCCGCACACATACATCGGCGAAACCAAAAACCTTAAAGAAAGAATTCGCCAGCACAAAAACGACGTGCGAAAGTTCGATCATGAGCGCAGCGCGGTTGCGGAACACAGTGACTTGAATGACCACCGCATTGACTTCGACAACACACGCATCCTCGACATTGAGACCAATTCCCGGCAGAGGCTCCTCGTCGACTCATGGCACATCCAAACCACACCGCAAAACATCAATCGGTCGCTCGGCGCTTTACCATCCGCCTACGTCAGTGGGCTCAGCCACATTACGATCGCGAAAACATCACGTCCACCGCCGTAAAAGAAGACTACTTGCTCCTCGCGCACACAGTCGCCCCTGAAGAAGAAACCAAGCAGGTTTCGAAACGTTCAGCTCCGTTTTAATTTTGGTTGGCGTTCCTTCCCCCTCTTCTAATGAAGCTTTTATGTGATTATAAACAGACTTGCTAGCAATTTAGGTTTTGGGACATTTCTGCACGCCTCTCGTCTCTTATATTTGTGCATACAAAAAAAGAAACACGAGAACATTCGATCCTCCAAACAAAGAAAAAAATGACGTTTTTGTTCACAAGGAGATTTCAAAGGAGAAATAAAAAAAAATTGAACCCTTCATTCATAACAAACGCTGTTTCTCTGAGATAACGCGACAACATGGCCGCAGTGTCCTTGAGCAGAATGGCAACGCCGAACTCGGAGGAGCTGAGCCACGTGACGCGGCCGCCTAGAAGTACAGACGTGAAGGAAGAATGCCGGTGTCGTGCGAAAACATTTATGCTCTCGAATGGACGTGCATTGCCGCCCTGGCGGTTGAACTAATGCCTTGTTCAAGACGGCGCCCGTGGGACAGCAGCCTTAATAGCAAAACACAAGGGACTTAACAAAACACAAGGACTCATGGAAACCAGAAAAAAAAATGGCTTGTGTTCGTAAATATAAAAATTGTAACTGTACTTTTTTAGCGAAAGTATCTGTATCGCTACTCACTTCCGATAAGACAAAACTGAGAATTGGAGTCTACCTGCAATAACCGCTCCAAGCCATCCGGCAACACCATATCAGCCATATATTTTCTGCCGAAAAAAAAAATTCGCACGGGAGCCAGGAATGCTTCCTTAACACTGAGGGCGACAATTCAGAGCGAAGATTTATGAGGGTAGTTTACGAGTGGGAATCGCTTCCTGGAATTGGGATGTCTCGTTGCAACCGCCGTAAGCAATGGTTACGCGGAAAGACTCTCTTATTTCGCCTTCTTTGTTGCTACAATGACAGCTCATTAGACGAGCAGACGGCAGCCTCCTTATCACGTCGTCGTCGTCAATTGTCTTAATGTCTAGTCGTTTCTTTACCGCTCGTTCTAGTTAAAAAAGTTATAAAATGACTTGCAAGGTTAAAAGCGCGAACGAAACGAGGCAATAAAGACACAAAGATGACAGTACAGGCGCTAATTTCTGAGAGGCAGTCTTGTCATCTCGTCCGGTCGGCTTTGAGTGATCGCTGTCCTCGTTTTGTTCGCGCTTTTAATACTTTAAGTTAGTATGGACAAATTGGCCAAACACAAATTTTAATGCATGAAAAAATTATTTTTCGCTTTGAGTTTCACAAAGTGCTTAACGTGTTGCGTGACTCGAACGCAATAGAAGGCAACGGCAATAAGGGAGAAGCTTAATATTTGCTTTCAAGCTTGAAAACAGTGCTGACCGTTTTCAGTTCATTGCATCGATAGTGACAGCCTCAGGGATTTTGTGTGAGTGGAACGTAGCCTCGGTAGACTCACAGTGTGAGGTGATCGAACTACGTCAAGCGACTTTATGAGTCAAGTGACTTCATGTAGGACGTGACTTCATTATGTCACGTGACCCACTGATGTCACTTGACGTAACCTTCAGTTCAGCAGATTAGTTTTGATAATAAGTGTTTCATTTGTAAATCTATATGACAGATAAAATTCCAAACCACATCACCAGAAAAAACAAATGCATTGCCCTGATGGGGAAGACATTCTTCAAGCACCCTCCTTTCTAAATGCACACATATATAGACACACAATAGCACACTGTGCAGCCATGGTCACTTCAAAAGCCGATTGTTCATACAATTTATTAGTTTTTATGCAATGTTGTGTACCGTTAATCCATGCGAACCACAAAAGCCAAAGTCAAACTTTTGAACATTCATCCCCAGCGATCAATTACATCGCCGTAATGCTCTCACCAGGCATTTGGGATGAAATCAGTGAAAGTGATTTTTGAAGGGGATATATTTATAGCAATCTTTCGGAACCTGGCGGGCTTTCGAATACAGTTAAAAATCAATCAGCCAAAGCGCGTGTCATCTACAAGCTGGTCTTTCCAAAGAGAAAAACATGATCTGGGATTTGCGGCAAATATTGAGAGGAATCCTCACACTATTCGTATACGGTCGAATTGCCTTGTTCCCTGCACCGCTGTTTTTGTAAGCTGCTTACCTGCACTCTGCCGGAAAAAAAGAGAGAAAAGATAAATTTTTAAAACTAAAGAAACATCTGCTCGCTTGCAAGGCAGAGAACATGAAACGTAAACAAGGTTGAGCCTTGTCCAGAAAAAAAATAAGCTAACTTCAAAGAAAAATACAGTTCACCTTCGAGGGATATCCGAAGCAGTTTGGTATTTTTATTACTTTTGCTGATGAACTTCATATCTGTCTTATATTTCATTTTATTTATCTGCTACAAAAAAAATCTAAAGACCTTTATGGCGAAATGGTTTTCCCGACTCCCGATAGGGAGTGTCTAATCCATATTCTCTCTTTTAAATTTTTACAGCTACATAATATAGGATTAGCATTACAGTCATGATAATTTAAAAAATAAACTTATTTTAGTCTTATTTTGGGCAAGATTCACGACGTGAGTTCAAATACAAAATGTAACGGTGCCGCTTCATCGTCCCTCTTACAGTGAACACATTTTAAAGAGACCGATTCGCACAACACTGACAATACATTAAAGCACCAGCCTTTCAACCTTATTCGAAGTGCGACGAGGAATATCAGTTCTCGGCTTACAGAAATTTCTAAAATTGCATTTCAAGTGATTTTTTTTACAGTGGGAAGCGGTAACGTTTTTTTTTAGCGAAAAAAAAAAACACGTTCAAACGCTTAAACACATGTGATTGCGGGGATAGTGATTTTCAACTCGCCGTCGTTTCTCGTACAACCACGTCAACTGTGGCAATGCGCTCCCTGATCCTCGTTTTTCCGAAAATGAATTTTCACTTTCGGTAATCCGCGTTTCACCATGGTGGTGTATTGCGTTCACCCATTTCTTGATTAGTGTGCTTGCAGCTGATCACTTATCGGTGCCGTTTTTGGTGTTGACGGAATGCTGAAGCAAAGTCTACAGAACTGAACAAGTTAAAAAAGGAATGTATTTGGATCAGCAAAAACCATGCCTATTATACGTTTTTACCAGTTCGAGTCGTACAGGTGGCATCTTCCGGAGCCATTTTGGCCATCAACGTGCGGACCTCTCAAGCGCTGGGTCGTCTGCAATCCGAACAAAAACTGGTACGAACAGGGCGCTGTCGTAAGGACAAACATATTTGGCACTCCTCGGAAAATTCGGATTCTAAACGCACAAACCTAAAACTAGGCACACGAATGCAATTCTGCAATAAGTTTTATGTCTATCTTTACAGAGCTCAAGACTGAGGTGGTGAAATATTAAAAATGGAACAAAAACAGCGTCCCTGCATTTCCTATGCCCTATAACGGATGTTCCTTGTCTGCACACTGGGTCGTGTTCACTGTTGTGTTCAATTGCACGACCATTAGTTTAGATTTTCATCGCATTTGTCACTTCGTTTACCTCTTTCACGACACATACAGTAAACACCTAGTTGTGAGTAGCGTTCTTTCCTATCTCTGTCTCCTTCCTGTGTTGTCTTTGCGCTACATTGTAATTATGCATAACCAACTAGCCCAAAGCTCATTTTGATGGGCTGTGTTCTTTCTCCCAGGTAGTCATAGTTTATATATTTCGTTAAAACTATAAGATATCACTTTTATATTGACAATCGCCAGCCGCTAGTATTGGTTCTTAGCGTTTTTACGTTCAGCAAGCCATTCGGGAGCGAGCTCATAAACCAGTGTGCAGACGAAGAACACGCTAGTGTAAGACATGGGAAATACACGGCCTCCAACTTTGCTTTATTTTTAACATTCCACCACCTCCGAGTTGAGCCCTGAAAGGAACAGACATAAAACGTCTTGCAAAACCACTTTCGGGTGCCTAATTTAAAGTATGTACGTTTGGAATGGGAATTTCGCAATGTGTTGTAAATGTGCTGTCCCTTACGGCCGCAACCTGTATAAAAAAATAGACCACCAGTCTATGCTCAATTCGCAGTTTCAGCGCTAATCTACAACTCAAAAAAAATGTAGAGTCGCTGGACAATACACTATACAGGACAAGGCCTGAACACTAAACGTCATCACTAGTGGACCTCCGCCTCAATTTTGTTAGCGCCGCCGCCAGCACGTCTCGAGATGTCTAACGCAGTTCTATCACTTTGGCGACGCCAAGACGGACGGTGCGTTTTCGGAGACTCTGAAGCTCGACTCTGGTCGAGCTTCAGCGTGTTTGCCGGTTGGTCTAGACCCACTAACGATGACGTCATGCGCATGCCTTTTCTCCTAGGTGGGCTCTAGGAGCCGTCTTTTATTCCGCAGAAGAGAGCTACTTTGTATAATCAGACCGCGTTCTATGGCCCAGTAGATAGCGTTCTTGGTTAGTAATTCAATTACAGCAATTGAATTACCGTAATTAATTATTTTTTAATAATTTGTTATAGACCCCTTTCGAAATACTGCCCTCTGTTTGAGGCTGTGGAATCAATGCACAATGGCGGACTAATACCGCAACATCACGGCACATTTTATGCGTTTGGTTGGATTACAAGCCCAAAAACTTTCACAGGAAAAGGTTGTCAACGCCGTGACGTTGCGCTTTCGATGCTATTTGATTGGCTCGCCGGCTCGTAGTGTTGGCCAAGCTCCGACGTTCCCTACCTCACGGAATGGCTTGCGCGTTCCTGGATGCAGTTGTTCCGCCATTGTGCAGGGGTTCCGACCCTCTAATAATCGGCACGTGACTTTCGAAAGGGGTCTATTGTTTGTAATTAATGACAAACGTTGAATTATTTTTGCCTTTATATAATCTACACTTTATCGTCCACACTCCTCCGTTATGTTGTACGACAGTCAAGTTAAATAATTAAATAAATAATCTACGTATCTCCCCCAAAAATGTAACTGAAATGTAATTAATTATGGCTTTTGCCGGTTATGGAACCAATGGTGTTCCCTGCACACCTGCACACCAAGTGACACTGAGAATTAAGTGAAATAAAACTAGCACTGTCAGTTATTGTCAAACTAGAATTATAATTAAACAACTTTTGCAAAAATTTGCCAGCTTGAAAATTTGTTTACAAAGGCACTGAGAGACAAATATAGGACAAGCGCGCTCGTGCGCAAGTGAAACTAACAGGCAAATTATTCCAGTTTGCAGATGATACTGTGATTGTGTACGCCCACAAAAATTATGAAGTTGCCGTTCGAGAAGTACAAGACATTCACAATATTTTTCAGTGGTACTCTAAAAATCATATTATCGTAAATACTTCAAAAACGCAAATAATGTGCTTTAGAGACCCTAGAAAAATACTAATAACTGAATTAACCATTAAAATGCACGATAAAAATTGTAATAACTGTTCATGCCCAGCAATTGAATATGTAAAAATGTAAAATACCTTTGAATGTATATAGACCAATATCTTAAATGGGACTTACACATTACTTACACATAGAGCAAGTTTGTAAACAATTAAGGACACTGATGGCCTATATGTTTCACATCAAAGATATGGTCCCCCATTCAGTACTTAAAATGATTTATAACTCGTTAGGAAAATCTGTAATACAATATGGATGAACTGTTTATGGGCACTGTGCCAAATACTCAGAAAGAAAAGATGAAACTTTCCAAAAACAGATATTTAGAAGAATGGGTTGCCAAATAAAAAAAGAAGCGATTTAAAAGATGATATACTTAAAGAAATAGGCGTATTTTATTTTAGTGATCAATTGAAATATGACATAATCACAAAATCTTTTTTTAATCAACTACCACAAAATAGAAATTGTTAAAGAAAGAACATTACGACCAAATAGGGAATATTTTGAACCATTAATAAACACAAAGTAGGGAGAGGCTACAAGAAAATATTATGTGCCTAAACTTTTTAACCAACTACCTGAGGAGCTGATTGGGTGCAAATATTCACATATGAAAAAATAGCAAGAATAAGGATAAATGAACAGAAAAATAAAACAAAGTGTGAAATTATAAAAAGTACCAACATACGACCGTAACCACTCTATGAATTATATTGACTATCAAAACAACGCTTTGATATATATTACTAAAGAGCAATGTGTACCTAACAGAGGCCCGTTCCACCGGTTAAAGTGCATGTGTGTATAAACCGCTTCTTTTCTTATAATTTGTTTGGTTTGTTTAAACTCATAGAATGAGTTAAAACTGTAAAATTTATGGTTGTTAGTCACCTGCCGCGTCCCTCACACAAGCCTTCTTGGCTTACGTGGGTACAGAGCGAAATGTATTCAAAAAATAATAAATTGTATTGCATTGTATTGTATTGTATTGTATTGTCTCATTGCCCTTCTGGTCGATCGCGAGGACTTTGAGGCACCGAGACTGCATGAGGTCGCCAACCGTGGACGCACAGCACCCGTAGAAGGGAACATACAATCTCCCTCCATTAAGCAAAAGGGCCTCTTGCATCGTTAGGATGGAGAACAAATATCGAACTGATGTGATTGTGATGCGAACATCCCAAGTCGCACAAACTTGGCTCTGTAGCCAACGTGTGTCCCACGCCGGTTTCGCTAGTCAACCCAAATGAGGCCCACTTGTACAGCCCACCTGCACTGCCCTATTGGTATCCACAAGGATCCTACTTGTGCAGCACACATGCGCTCCCCTCGTGGGCTCCCCTCGTGGGACCAGCAGTGGGTCTACTTGAGTAGCCCATATTTGAACCCCTCGTGGGACCCGCAGGGGGCCCACGTACATGGCCCCCTGTTGGCCCATGAAGACCCCCTGTGCTTTCCTCAAGGTACCCAGCGCGAGCTTAAATGGGCAGCACTCATGATGTCCCCCTGGGAACCCTATCCCGCTCCTGGTCATTCCTTCATTGCCCACACGATGGATCCATTTATTATCGTTTCATGACTCCCCTACGGCGTGGGCGATTGTAGTGCATCCGAAATGGGCCATGCGTCACTTTCGCTTTGCGCCCACTTTATCGCCATTTTGATACTTATATAATTGTTCATGATTTTATAAAAGGAAATGTTTTACGTAAGACCTTAAGAAATTGGGCATTTCAAGTGTACGAAATAGAAAAAAAAGAAATTAGCACATTTTACATAATTTCTGTTTAAGAAACAATCGGGATACATACCCAGCTTGAGCCGCCTAGAGCCGTCGAGTTTTAGAGCACATACCGACATTCCAACAAGCGCGTTTTTAAATCACCTTCAAACTTAGTACTCTGAGTCTGAGTAATAAGAAAATCAAGTTTATTCTGAAAAAAACAACAAAACACAAACAAACAGATGTATTTGATTCAATCAGATTTGTTTGATTGAAGTCACAATAATTTTATTTAAATCTCTGTAGGTAGAAAAACGGCGACCCTTTATCACAATATGTACTTTTATATATAGTATATTTATTGATCAATTCCTAACATCACTAGAAGAAATACGGAAGAAAGAATTATTGTACAATATAAACTTTTTCAGCACACTTTTATTGACTTACAAAAAAGAATGTATTTACTTTTCTCTCACCTTCTGAATCGCGTGCAATGGAACATTATTTTTCTTGTTTTTTCTTCTCTCTGTCGCATTTTGATTTGCTTGATGTACTACCTTTCAAAATTTTTAAAGGTGTACAAGACCCATCCTAGTATTTTTTTTAGTGCCCTGTGGGTTCTGTTTTGATCCATTCTGTGGAAGCACGACACCCATCAAAATCCTTTTAACTGGTCTGTGGGAAAGGTTACGTGGCCCTTCAAGATATATGAGCCGGAGAAGCCGCTTGGCCATTTTGTAACGGGCGGCCGCGACGAGCGGTGCCTCAGTGCCTGCTTCCCGTCCCACGTGTTGAATCGACTTCCTTAAGCAGCTCAGTTTGCGGATTAGGAAGATGGTATCACAGTGCTGCGTTTCTGCGTCTCCTTTGTAAGTCCGGCTTCAGAAGATCGTCCAGCGAGCGAAAACAACGCAGGAGGCGCCAGCGCCACGACACCAAGGACGACACGGGGACCGTGCTTAGGATTCCGTCAACGTCGCCCATTTTGCATTCTGCGTTTATGGTTTTCACTGAACGTGTTTTGATAGAGAGAGAGACCAGGGTGTGTGTGCCTGTGTGTGCGTGTGTGTGTTTGTGTGTCTGTGTATGGGCGTGCTTGTGTTCGTTTATGAATGTGTGTGTTTGTGGTGCAGCTGCTAGGTTTTAGTAGTAGGCCTCCGGAACATCTCATGTATTAATCCATCAGCACTCTTAGTACCTCCCATTGTGGATGCGGCGGCCTAGGCGACAAGATGCTCAGACCACTTTTCATCATACAGATTGCTCTGCTGATCGGGACACGACCAGCCAGCCAGAGTATAGCGACATATATCGGATGTACCAACACCTCGATTACTGCAGACTGAGCTTGGTGGCTCCCTTTCCCACGGCGGGGTATTTTCTGCGACGTCAGTGAGCGGAAAGTGTCATTTTTGGGTATTGCGCAGAGAGTCCTAGTTGGGCGTGCTCACGGTTCGTCCTCTTGTAGCCCATATCTATGTTACCCTTGCCTCCAATGTGTCGACGTGAAGCCCACGGAAGTATTGCACGGGCTGTGCAAGTTGAGCATGCCCACTTTTTGTCCTCGTGCCCCCCAGCTTTGGGCTACATCTGTTTATTTTTAACCCAAGTGGGACCCACGGGGCATTGCACATGCAGCTCAAATTGGCATGTTCCCGTGGAGTCCCGCTCTTTGCTTACTCTGCCCCCGTATAGGCGAGGTGGGCACGAAGACGGCATTGCCCGGGCAGCCGAAATTGGGCATGCATTACGCGGTCCCCCTCCGAGCCCACCTTGCACGGGCAGCAAAAGGTATTGCGAATAATTTGCCCCAGTATGGCAGACAAAGATGTAAGATTAAAGAAGGCGGTTATTGAAATTGCCTATAACTCCATTTCCAAGGCACGGCAACGCTCGAAGCAACCAAGGCGGAATTGTTTCTGATCCGCCGGCGCTACGTTGTCGTAGTTCATATCTCCGGCGGCTATACCTACTACTTTAACTAAAACTGGTAATACGTTCGTCGATTACCATACAATAATATAGCGACCTAAATATAAATCATTTATAAAGCGACAAAAACATTTTTGCAACCACGAACAAAGCAATGGTGAACGGTACGGGGATCGCACAAAGGAATTTCGGGATAGTATAAAAAAGGTATGTTTGGGCTGGTTATGATGAACATCTTGGTCTGAAACGGCGCGAAAAAAAGGACCAAGCAATGACGAGACCGTGCGGCCTCGAAGGTACCCGACCTGGGCGCGCGGAGACCAAGGAGAAGAAGACGATGAGGGAAGGGGGCAGAACTCGGGTGGCGAGCTCCAGTAAGGTCGGCTACGGAACGGTGAAAGTGCAGTGTTCTAGAAGAGAGAGTAGTGGCAAGAGCGAGGCCAACGTCAATAGGAGACGCTGTGCCGAAAGAAGCGGACGGCTGCCTGTGGCGCTGCTGTCGATAACTGGAGGTGAAAACGGCTGGATCGGTTGCTTTCTATCGCGTTAGCTGCCATCGGATGCCCTTGCTGGGTGCGTATTTTCGGCACCGATTTGAAGTCCAGGGGGCGCGGCCAATGACGTCACGGATGTCCAAACTCTATTTGGTGTTACTTTGACGTAAACACGTTTTATTTTGGATGCCAGCCGACAGCATTTTGAAACGTCGGTCGGTCGGCGAGTGTGTGCATGGTCGGGTACTCGGCGGTGTCATCGCTGGCGTGAGTTGTCGACGTGCCGGCATGTCCTCGTCGCGTTCTGCTGCGTATCAATTGCCGAAATCCAGATACAGCGTTTTCCAGTTTCGTTCGCCCGGTGCCGTCGGTCATTCCTGTGGCAAAAGAAGATTCGTAGTGACTAGAGTACCGTCCGACGGCACTTTGCAGAGCGTTCAATGCCGTCCGACGGTACTCTACTCACGCGTTAAGTGCCGTCCTAAAGTCACGTATAAAACGAATTGTCAAAACGAGATTACTGAAGCTGTAGCGTAGCTTAGCGGTTAAGGCTGTCTGCCTCACACGCAAGCGGTCGCAGGTGCGATCCAGAGTGGAGGTTTACTTTTTTCTTTTCGAACATTTTGTTTTGTTGGGGCATTTGGCGATATTTACGACATTTCTTCGTTACGACTATTACTAAAAAAAGAAGAAAAAAACGAATGTCTTCGACGAATTTTCGTTGAACTATATGGTATGGGACTTCCTTTCCGGAGGTGCACTCGCTCACCGCTTGCACGGCCTTCGCAGCTAATCTGTTCAAGGGTGATAATCCGTCGTATTACACACAAGTGCAGCTCGAGAAAAATTCGTACAAAATTACAGCGCCTGGGCTCTGTCGCCTCCGGTACACGTACTCTTTATTTGCAATAGGAGTGACGGACGGCACCGGACGAAGTTTCAAAACTGGAGAAAGCTTACCTCGATGTTCCTGAGAACGCGATGAGTACAGGTGGCACCTCGACAACACGCACCAGACCGGACACCGCCGAGCCGCCGAGCACCCGACCACACACACGTTGAGAGACAGACATTTCAAAATGCAGTCAGCGGCATCGAAAATAAATCGTGTTGTTGACGTCAAAATAACTTCAATATTATTGTGGCGTTAAAGATGTCAAAATAAAAAAACGTTATTTTGACGTCCGTGACGTTATTGGCCTCGCCCTCTGGACTTCAATTCGGTGCCGAAAATACGCAGCCGCCCTTGACGGACGCCGCTCGTCCAAAAGATGACATGCGCTGATTGCTCCAAAGCACTAACAGCTGAAGTGATGACATTTTATGTTACCACTAAACTGCACTTTTTTGTTAAGTCACTCAACCGTGCCACAGTACAAAAGAATGAAGCTGCAAAATACTCGAAGCTTGATAAGTCGATCCGCATGGCTTTTTCGCCCAGTTTTTCATCGGAAGATTCTGTTACTTTCATTACCTTCAGCAAATTCTACTTTTGTAATTGTGCCAAGCCCTTCTGTGCTGTGAAATTAACTGTATTATTTTCCAAAAACCTTCTATGTGAGCCTCTGTGTTGTGCTTTTAGAGCGCAGCTCTTAGGCGCCCGTTTCGGGCTTGAGCGGCGTCGCCGTCGCCATCGGCGTGAACCGCGCGTTGCATTATGGGAAGTTTCTCATAATGACGTCACACGTGACGTCACGTGTGACGTCACGAGGGTCACTTGTGAAGGTCACGACGAAGGTCACTACCTTCCTGAGGCCTTCACGAGTGATGTCACGAGGGTCACTCGCGACGTCACGAGGGAGGAGGGGAGAAGGAGGAGAGGAGGAGGGTGGAAAATGAGAGGAGGAGGAGGGAGGATGAAGGAGGGGGAGAGGGAGGAGGGAGGGGAGCAGGAAAGGGTACGGAGGAGAAGGAGGGGCATACCCTCTTCTCCGCACCCTCCTCCTCCTCCTCAAGAGCTGAGCTCTAATTCGGCATTACAGGGAATTCTAAGCGTCTTTCATTTTGTCTCTTTGTTTTTCTTTGTTTTTTTTTTCAGTTTGGTCGGTTATAGGATGCATGAGGTAGGATGCACCTCCGACTGTATATATGTTTTCAAGCTAGCTTTTCTTTTTTGTTTGTCATGGAGCAAGTGGGGCAGAGCTTCCTGGCTCAATATCTTCTTCATTTAGAATTGAACCATTTTCTTGAGCCGTTCGAAAGTGAATTTGTCTGAACTTTTACCCAATCATTTATTTTGTCGTGTTTTTAGCAGAATTTACTTCTAAGTCGAAATAAATGATATTTGTGGTAAGGGTAGAAAATAATCAGAATATTTCTTTTTAAAATATAGCAGATTTTTTTAACCATATTTACGTGAAAAAAATCCCTTCAGCTAGTAATTAGTGACATTTTTATCACTAGATGAGTGGTTTTTTAATGACTGCTTGATATTTATATATCCAGTTTCATCATCTTCACTTCAAATAAAAAATAAGTATTCATAGGAAGCAAAATAATAAACAAAGGTAAATTAAAAAAGAAACATTTTCACCATCGTGTTGCAGAAAAGTGTTTAATTTAATTCATTAAATCCAAATAGGCGATACTTAAATCCTTATAGCCGAATTGGTGCGATTTCAATAACAACCCTGCTGTAGTGCAATGATATTAAAACATGTAATTGAATTTGTTCTTGTTTTCTTGCTATGGCAAAGCAAGGAAAGAAGTAAGGAAGCAGTGGTGAGGGTGCAGGCTAGCTGGAGTAATTTTGAGCACAGTTGTAAACCCGAGAGTGGGCATAGCAACAAGGGCCGGAAACACAAAGCGACACGGACGAAGTCTCAAACCCAGTTACAAACTTTATTCCACAGGAAAGACAATATAAGTCACTCGCCACCAGTGGTTTCCCCACTTTTCCTCCTCCTTTTACTAAACCCCCTTACCCCTTCCCTCTTCATTTTCCCAAGCACCTGTACATTCCAGTCAACCATAAGCTCACACGGCCGCCAATACAAGACTGCCCACAGAACCGCATGTAAACACAAATACTGAGACAAACCAATATTACCACGGGTCTCCCAAACCAGTCAGCCGCAGAAAACTTCCGGCCTTCGTATTTAGAGTGCACGGACGCCTGACTAATGCACTCGGAAAACTTCTTAATCCTGATCGTCTCTGTCACTAATCTTTTCATAGCCTTGATTTCCCTTTATGAAATGTTCACATATCCCCAAGCTGAAAGCAGTCTGCGCATTCATTCGGGTGTTTGGCTCTTTCGAAATTCAGATCTTTGTTTTTTTACATTTATTTCATGCTTCGTTAATCTATCGTTCACCCAGATTTTGATTTGCCCAACATAAAAGACACAACACTCCAACGGTATTTCGTACACCACATTGAACTCGCATACTGTCGACTTCTGGCTGTGCGCCCTTTTACACTGGTTGGGTGTCCTCAAAAAGGGGGCAACCGGGCCAAATTTAAATCCCTCTGAAGCACTACGTCGGCGCCACACTTTTTTGCGCACGCCTTTAGGTTGTGTGAGATGTCATGGTGGTACGTTATCACTCCCCGACGACCCCTCCGTGGCTCCGGATGTTTTCTTAGTTACCGCAACTAGCTTTTTAATCCGTAAAATTATGCAATCACTTGAAAAACCAGCATTGCTTAGTCGGCCTATCCGAGTCTTCATTGCCTTGCATACGTAGTGGATACAAGACCGGTTTAAAGCCTTGTCGATTAATGATCTGATAATACTGTATTCAACCGTCTTTCAGTGGAAACTAGAGCGCCGTAGGATAGGTTTCGGGTTAAGCTTCCCGTACTGCCAGGATAAAGCATTTGCCACGTAGATCTGCAAGTCCAAAAACTGCAGGTTCCCATCTTTCTCTCTTTCTAGCGTAAACTCTAATCTCTAATGAGGAGTCCTTGACTGTTTTTTTCCAAATCTCTTCCCAGCTATTCCTCTGCAGTGCATACCAAAATATCGTCGACGGGACGCCAGACAAAACCGAAGGTATCTTGCGTCGTCCCTAGAAAACTCACCACACTGGAATCAAGACTGTTTACGTAAATCTCGGACAGAATTGGCGCCACCATTCACCCGATACATACACCCTCTTTTTATAGATACTTGCGTCCACTGTACTGAACAACTGTTGATTACGTGTAATGGTCTAAAATGACGTAAGAAACTGTCAAACGAAGTTCCCGCCCCAGATTGGAATTTTACAAGATTTAGCTCCAGGTGGTGTTTGACCCGTTTCATCCAAAAATTATTCTCCAAGGAATAGTACATATTTTTTTTTGTCAATTGAAAAAAAAAAGTAATAAAACACGCTGATGGAGACGCTTCCTCGAAATTTCGATCAGTTTCGCAGTGTTCCTTATCGATAACGTGTCCTCCAACGGCACATAAGAAAAACACTTTGAATGAACCTCGATACGACTTTCTGCTACGTTCCATTTTCATTGATTGCAGCTCTTAATGACATTTTAGGCTATCTTTAAAAATACAGTATGCCTAACTCCGAGCGCCGCTCACCTATGATTCTAGTTACTAATCAATCTAACTCACACTCCTTGAGTTCTTTGCTGAATACCTCCTCTCAGTCGTGCCATGTTTTGGCCAAATACATCAAATAGGCCACTCACGGTGCACTACGCGTGTAGCGGGAGCACAGCAAAACTTCTCGACTAATCTGTTTGCAACAACTGTAGAGATTTTTCTTTAACCTCTCTGTCAACTACCCGGGCCCCCTGAAAGTGTCTCCTCTCAAGTGAAAAATCGTCCTTCCTTACGTTTTCCATCCAGTCAAGAGCCTAGTCAACAAAAGGTCTCTCGTCAACATCAGCCGCCCTGGAGGTGACATTTGGATATTCGAAAATACATCAAGGCGCGAATGTTTGACACGAAAAAATTTAGGACCCTCCGTCAACACCTTTCCGCGCGCTCTGATAACGTGGCCCCACATGTGTTGACAATCTTATGATCTGTTGCACTGCCCTGGCCAATGTTGCTCTTGAGAGCAAATCCCGTGTTCGATTTGCGTGCGCTGATGAAATAAGAACAAGTATTTTTTCACATACCAAAGTCTCTAAGTCAACCCGGCTCAAAATGGCCCAGTCCATGCAGTCGTACTCCTCTCTGAAGTTATGTCCCAGGACTTTGTCCCACATCTGGTCACACACACCTCGGATGTTGCCAATTAGGTCACTTGTGCAGTTCCTGTAAGCCTTGATCAGCCTTTTCTTGTTTCTCCATAGGACCGCGGTCGACGACAGATGTCCAAACATAGTCGGGTCTACTTCCTTCCTTCCTAGGCAGATCCCTAAAGGCTGATAAGTAAAGGAGGAAAGGAAGCGCTTTTATGGAGGTTTCGTCTACAGACCAGTGGAATACCACAACTTTAAGAACACAAAAGTTAAGCAAATTATTCATATACGAACAGTCAGCGCGTCAGCAGACCAAGCATAACTTGAAATTCTCTCCCAAACTTGCAAGCCAGTCCGCCAGCAAACAACATGACACATTTTATTACTGAGCACATAAGCTTAAAAAATGCAGGTTTGAATAGTGTATGCTTCTACGTAGGTTTATTGTTTATTGAAAATTTCCGAATATTGCTTTTAACTTATATAACGCCCAGTTCTGAATCATAGCAACTTATCAGAATTCCCAGAGCTACATTCGATTCGAGACTGAGCTGACTGAGCATTTGCCTATATAGTTATTTTTTGTTGCAGCGGCATAGTCGAATAATGCTTCCAGCTTGCCACTTGTGTCGTGTTGAACACTAAGGAACACATCGCCACTGCATGACACTTTCCAAGCATTTGAAACTTTCATTCAGTCTGACGACCGCAGAGCTGATAAAATGATGTAGAATATGGTGTGCTGTCATAAAAATATCACTAGATAGGACAGCGAGCAAGTAGCCTACAACCCATCTTGCCAGCGGCACACATCGGCAGCTCGGTGAAACTACGCGAGCGCCACACAGCGACATTCGCATTCCAAAGCATCACGGAGGGCGCGCCGCATTTGCCACTACACCCTTTCTACAAGATTTTCCGATCATCTTAATCCAAGTGACGGCCTATTTAATACAAGTTCCACCCAATTTAATCCAAACGCCACACAATTTAATCCTTGCGCTACCACATTTAATCCCGGTGTCAGCCAATTTAATCCGCAATATATATATATATATATGCACTTCTTGTCTTCAGTGGTTGTGTTTTGCTTACAGATTTGGTGACGTAAGATAATTGTTCATAAAATTAGATTTTCTGGGCGGATAATTGATCCTTGATCACTATAGTTATTACTTGGAGTTACTACTCCCACTATTGACGAGGCTTAATTGGTATGTTGATTACTCTTTTTGTAACCTCGAGTTATTGGGGCGTACTCTAATTTATTCTAACTGAATAGACGTTTTGTTTAACCTTCCTTATTACTCGACTTAACATTGCTACAGTTCAGATGATATAAGTACGATTGGAATTTATGATGACTCTTTTGATTACTTCGTGTTATTATTGCTCCAATTAATCTATATTGAACTCAGTTGACATTATTATTCCTCTTTTGATTACTTCAAGATACTTTTGACCCATTGGACATGAATTCGAATTGAATGTCAATGTGTTGACGTTTAATTAATTTAGCTAATATATAACGAAGTTTATTAATATGTCGATGATTATTGACATTATGATTGCTCTTGATTACTTTGTGTTACTCTCAATTCAATTGACTTTATTTCGGCTTGAGTGACATTTGGTGACTCTCGTTTACTCTGTGCAATTATAGTACCAATTTTTCTAATGTGAGCTCAATCATACATTATTATTAGCATTTTGATTACTTCGAGTTAGTTTTGATACAGTAGGGCTTTTATTCGCCCTCATTCATATTGCGATGACTGTTCTGATTTCTTGGGGGCAAATATTTAACAAAATGTTATTACTATTCGCTCAATTGATATTACAATTACTTGTTTGATTACTTTGAGTTACTATTGACCGAATGGACTTTTATTTGGCCTAATTGACATTTTGGCTACTTTTTTGATTACTTTGAGTCACTTTTAGCCCGGTGAACTTGAATTCTGACCGAAATGACATTGGGATGACTCTTGGTTACTTTGAGCTTATCTTCATGCAAACTTATTTATTATGAGCCTAATGTATATTATTACTCTTTCGATTACTTTGAGTTACCTTGACCTAATGAAATTGTCATATTTCACAATTTGGTAAATCTTCTGATTACTTTGTGGCCACATTCAGCCAATTGGTCTTTTAGGAGCTCGATTCATATTTGTATTACTCTTTTGTCAAACCTAATCTTAATTCGGCTTAATTGACATTGTGATGACGCTTGCTTATTTTTTGCTAATTTTCCACCAATTGATTTAATGTGAGCATAATTGACATGATGAATAATATTTTTATTTATTTTTATTCACTATTGAACCAATGGATTTAGTCAGAATTACCATATTGGTGACAATTTTGAGCGCTTGGAGTTATTGCGCCACCAATTTATATATCATGAGCTCAATTTTCACTGCAACTACTCATGATTATTTCGAGTTACTATTGACCCAGTGGACCAGTTTGCTTAACTGACAGTTTCGATGACAATTGGGATTGCTTTGGGTCATTATACAGCCAATTTAATAATTATTAGCTAAATTGATAATTTGATTACTTTTTCGATTGCTTCGAGTTACATTTGAGTTACTTTATACTTCACTTCAACTACCGCGGACACAGAAGGCGGCGTCGGACGAGAAGTCCTTCCAGTGAACCCTTCTCCTCGTCCGACGGCTTCCTTTGGTGTCCGCGATACTTCCGAAGCAAGCGATCTTTGATTTTGATATTAATAGATAAAATGTAGAGTCTCTCCACTTCACGTGAAGATGGAGGACCAGCGAAGCTATCTTTATGACGTCTAGGACGATGCCTTGGAGACGACGTCTGGGACGATCTCAAGGACGACTTCTGAGACGGCCTCAAGGACGAGGCCAAGAGGACGACGTCTAGGGACGACATCTAGAGGTCGTCCTTGAGGTGCGTCCTTGAGGTCGTCCTAGACGTCGTCCTCTAGGCATCGTCCTAGACGTCGTAATGATAGCTTCACTGGTCCTTCATCTTCACGTGAAGTCGAAAGGCTCTACATTTTTTTTCTATTGTCATCGAAATCAACGATCGCTTAACTCGGAAGTATCGTGGACACCAAAGGGAGCCGTCGGACGAGGAGAAGGGTTCACCAGAAGGACTTCTCGTCCGACGCCGCCCTCTGGTGTCCGGGGTAGTTGTAAGTATAATGTAACTCAAAAACAACTCAAAGCAATCGAAAAATTAATTGAATTATCAATTTAGATAATAATTATTAAATTGGTTGTATAATGACCGTTCGCAGAACGCTCTTGAGAAGCTGAATATAAATGGCGTAACGTTGACAGGCAGTCCTCTAGCAAACGCGTTTAATAATTTTTTTTCTGTTAACCAAGGCAATATTGCTGCTGGCCGCAATCCATGCAGATATATTGATGAAAGCAACGTACGTTCTATATTCCTTGAGCCAGTTGTTCGCCCTGAACTTATATCTCTAACAATGATATTAAAAACAGTAGTTCTACTGACGCCGACAATATTCAGATCCTACCGGCCAAATATGTCATAGATCTTCTCGCTCCACTACTAATACATATTTTAGAGCCCATCTCTTAGCCGCCCGTTTCCGGCTTGAGCGGCGTCGGCGTCGCCGTCGGCTAACGGCGCGGTGCATTATGGGTAAAATTCCCCGCTAAATTTAACGGAAAAATTTCCCCGCTAAATTTAGCGGAAAAAATGTTCTCACTAAATCTAGCTGAAAAATTTCTCCGCTAAATCTAGCGGAAATATTTCATCGCTAGATGAAGTGAAAAATTTCCCCGCTAAATTTAGCGGAAAAATTTCCCCGCTAAATCTAGCAGAAAAAGTCTTCCGCTAAATGTAGCGGAAAATTTTCCCCTAAATGGGGACGGGCAGGGAAGGAGGGGCATAGCCCCCTCTCCGTACCTTCCCCTCCTCCTCCTCAAGAGCTGCGCTCTAATTCGGCGTTACAGGGAGTTGTAAACGGCTTTCATTTTTTTTTACTATGGAGACAGGTGTATTCAAAAAAGAATAAAATTAGCCAAAGTATCAGTGACGCATAAAAAAGGCGTTAGAAATGACATGTGCACTTATCGTCCTATGTCTATTTTACCTGTTTTTTCTAAGGGTTTCGAAAAAGTATTGCTTAACCGATTAAGTTCGGTTTCTGATAGGCATGGCCTGCTAAACGCCACACAATTAGGCTTTAGAAAACATTTTTTCCATGGAAGCAGCACTTTTTGCACAGAAAAAATTTATTTTGGAAAATTTTGAGAATAGAAAGATATTTCGGAATTAAAAACAGCGCGAAAGACGGGGACCAGACGAAGAAGTGACACGGACGCAGCGCTGACTTACAACTGAGTTTATTGAACGCAAAATCGCACTATATAGTTGCGTTGTCACGAACAAAAGAGAAGAAAGGATTCAGCCCACGTGATACACCACCAATAAAATAAAATAAAAAATAAAACAAAAAAATAAATAATAAATAAAAAATAAAAAATAAAAATGCGGAATGACACAGCCATACACAGTACGTGCTAAAAAAACGAGCAAGTCAGGGAACTAGAAAATTAATCTCTTTGCCTGAAAGGGCCACTGAAGGACTGCTTACACATGCTGCACCCAACCTCGCTATCTCAACAGCCTCCAGAATTTCCCGAGTAAGCTGGTTCCTATGACGCTTAAATGGGTACTCCGCCGATTTTTGAGCTACCTCAGCTAACTATATTTTCTGACTCCCCGGCCTTTACCCTTTCCGGTATGCTATTTAGTATCGCGAAATTCATAATAGTTACTGCGAAATCGGCAAATGAAAATGATGCAAAAACCAACATTCAAATATACCCGCACTTTTCAGTGCCGTGACGTCAGTGGAAGGGCAGGCTTGCCAGTCGAGCGAGCAGTCTAAAAAATAGAATATGCCAATCATTTGTTCCGTGCTGGAGCGCGGGGACTGGAGCGAGCTTCCAAAGCATTCATTTGACACCATGAAACTGCTTCGAATCAGTTGGGAACAAATTCTACAGTCCAAAGAGTGATCCCCTGCACTTCCACTGACGTCACTTTTTCGTTGTTGCCAGTAGAGACTTTCAGTTTGAAAAACACGGTGAGGACCAAAATTGTAAATTCAATAACTTCGTGAAAAAAAAATTATTTTGACCTAATATTTGGGATACTATTTTGGCGATGTTGTTTGGCGAGTTTAGCAAAATTTCAAGCAAATCGGGGACCATGAAGAAATCGGCGGAGTACCCCTTTAACAACCTCACACCGTTGGAAGTCGGGTAGGCAACCACAGTCGCGGCAATGTACGCCCAGATGACCAGACACGGTGGTGGAGACACTGTAAGCGTGCTCTCTTAACCTGTCATTGAGACAGCGGCCCGTCTGGCCCACGTAGCGCTTGCCACACGTCAGAGGGAGAGAATAAACTACCCCTCAGAATACGAGACGAAGCGATCTCGATGCCTCGTACTGCAAGCCGTGGCCGCCCTCGAAGAAGGGTTAACAGCCCTGCACAACCTGGACAGTTTGTTCGGAGCAGAGAATAAAACGTCAACGTCACACCTGCCCGCAATGCGTTTTAGGTTGTGGGCAAGCCGTGTATATAGGGAATGACTACAAACTTTCTTCTTTCCGTTTCCTTTCTCGACAAGTGAAGAAGAGGCCAGCAACAGAAAGGAAACGGAAAGAAGAAAGTTTGTAGTCATTCCTACATACGACGGCTTAGCCTCACAACCTAAACGCATTGCGGACAGGTGTGACGTTGACGTTTTATTCTCTGCTCTGGACAAACTGTCCAGAGTGTGCGCATGGAACTACTTATCTTCGAGGCGCGGCCACGGCCACATTACTGAAGGCATCGAGATCGCTCCTCGTATCCTGAGGGGGTAGTTTATTCTCTCCTTCTGACGTGTGGCAAAGCGCTACATGGGCCAGACGGGCCGCTGTCTCAATGACAGGTTAAGAGAGCACGCTTACAGTGTCTCCACCACCGTGTCTGGCATCTGGGCGTGATGCCGCGACTGTGAGTTTGCTCTACCCGACTTCCAACGGTGTGAGGTTGTTAAGCGTCATAGGAACCAGCTTACTCGGGAAATTCTGGAGGCTGTTGAGATAGCGAGGTTGGGTGCAGCATGTGTAAGCAGTCCTTCAGTGGCCCTTTCAAGCAAAGAGATTAATTTTCTAGTTCCCTGACTTGCTCGTTTTTAGCACGTACATGTGTATGGCTGTGTCATTCCGCATTTTTATTTTTTTATATTTAATTTATTATTTATTTTTTTGTTTTATTTTTTATTTTATTTTTATTGGTGGTGTATCACGTGGGCTGAATCCTTTTTCTCTTTTGTTCGTGACAACGCAACTATATATTGCGATTTTGCGTTCAATAAACTCAGTTTTAAGTCAGCGCTGCGTCCGTCGTCACTTCTTCGTCTGGTCCCCGTCTTTTCGCGCTGTTTTTTAATTCCGAAGTATGTACCAACTCGCCCAAGCCTCGACTTTAGCATAGAAATATAGTTTTAGGACTATTTATAGATTTCACCAAAGCCTTCGAATGTTTGAACCATAGTATTCTACTACAAAAACTTAAACGTCATGGGTTTCGCGGTCGTGCGCACACACTTTTGAGTTCATACTGGAAACGTCGACACCAATATGTGCATCTAAATGTTTTTTTCTTTTTTGGTCAAACCAATTACTTCCGGTGTTCCCGAAGGCAGCTTATTGGGTCCGCTCTTATTCAATCTATATGTAAATAATAATAATAATAATAATAATAATTTTATTGCACAAATATAAATACAATACAAACAAATGCGGGTCCGTCAAAAGCCAATATTGGCTTGTGGGACTGGACCCGGCAGCGGTGTAATGAAACATCAAACTAATCATTGAAAGATATCACGCAAAATAACAATGTAAAATTAAAAAAACACACACACACACAGCAGTCGGGATCTAGATGCAAACTCGCGCATAATACTCATTTAAACATAAAGCACACGCACAACTGAACCAAATACCATCAGGCCGCAAACGAAAACCCTGCCAAAAACTAGAGATAAGCACGTGTTACGAATATTGCTCTTCCATATTGGAGACAAAGGCCAAAAGAGAAACAAAGATTAGAGTCAGCATGGGGGGACTATCTGCAGATTATTCAAGATTAGTGTCAATTTAATGATATAAAGCCGAAAGGGACTAACATTGCATGTAAACTGAAAAACGTAAGTATAACTTTAGCATATTGCTCTTATAGTTTTTTTCAATTGACGCTTGGTGGTTATCCCAAAAAACGTGTCCGGTAAGCCGTTAAAAAGTTCGGGTACATAAAATGAGCGCAGTCGTTTTCCATATTTTGTATAAACACGTGGGATTATGAAACGTTCACCGTCTCTCAAAACACGTTCCACAACACGAGGCGTTTTAAAAGAACTTTGCCAGATATGCTTACTAATTACACATCTCTTAAACAGAGCTAGAAAGCGCGGCAGGCACAGGGATGCAAATAATTCATCACTCGGCATAGAAAAAGACGTGTACGCTACACCCCTCAAAATACTCTTTAGGATCGCGTCGATTTTATTTTGCCACAGCATTGAACAGTTTGCATAAATAGTAATACCGTACCGTAGCAACCCGTAGGCTAAAGCATTAACTATCATTTTTCGAACAGAAAATGGAAAAAAGTCTTTGTAGAATACAACATACATGATACACTTCGCAGTCGCTTGGCGACATAACTCAGATGAGAATTCCACGACAGATCACTGTCGAAGAAGATTCCTAAATACTTGTTGGAAGATACAAATTGAATAGGTGCACACGTGCAGCGCGTACATTTCGATGAGTGCAACACAAAGGGAATGTCTGGACATTTGCGTTTCAGGGGACTCCTGAAACACATTAGTTTTGTTTTATCAATGTTAATTTTAATACAATTTGCCTCAAACCAGTCTATGACCCGGGTAGCATTGGTTTGCAGTGATGAAATCGCACTGCACAAATTAATATGCCGAGAAACTAACAAAGTATCATCGGCATACTGATAAATATCGCAGCCGGAAACAGTCTTCGCTAAGTCATTTACGTAAAGATTAAACAATAGTGGCGATAAAACAGACCCCTGAGGCACTCCAGCTTTCAAATTTATGCTGACACTGCTGGTTTTGCCAACTGAAACGTGCTGCGTCCGATTCGCTAAGAAATCTTCAAGAATACAAAAAAAGGCCCCGGAAACCGTAGTCGTAAATTTTTTTCTTGAGTACTTTATGACTAATAGAATCAAATGCCTTTGAAACGTCTAGAAAGAGTGCACAGGCATGTTTGTTGTTGTCAAAAGTTTCGTTTAATGAGTCAACGAATTCCTCAAGAAGCGAGTCGGTACTACGCCCAGAGATAAAGCCGTGCTGGGACGGTGATAACAAATCAAACTTCTCAAGAAACATGGTCATTGTTTTCAGTATATGTTTTTCGAATACTAGGGCTAAACACGGTAAAATAGATATCGGTCTGTAGCTTTCAACACTGTCACGCTTACCCCCTTTGTAAATGGGTCTAACAATTGCACTTTTCAAACCTATAGGGATTACTCCACTGTTTATAATTCCGTTCAATACGTAAAGCAGGATGTTACTTAGCGCGTCTAGATTGCGCCGTAAGTCGACAAGGCGAATGTTATCTGCCCCGGGTGCCTTACCGGGCTTAAAACTAAATAAAAGCGTGTGTAAATCTTCTGCCGTAATGTTTGGTAGAAAGGCGGATGCTGAGCAGGAGCGCTGAAGATTAGAGGGAACGACATCTTCATCATGCAGGACACCCGAAACCGACGCGAAAAAGCAATTAAATCTTTCCGCAACATGTGACATGTCATTTCCAAAATGTTTCTTAATTGTATCGTCAATACACGATCTAGTAGAGCATCCCTTGACTTCATTTACAAGAGCCCACGTCTTCAAAACATCAAATCGCGATTGAAAAAACTTATCATGAAAATGCTGACGCTTTTTTGAGCGAATGAGGGCATTTACACGGTTCCTCTGCGCCTGAAATTGCAGTTTTAATTCCTTGTTCTGTGGAGAACGACGACATCGTGCCCATAAAATATCTTTTTCTTTTATAGCAGAAAGAACGTCTGAAGTTAACCACGGTCGATTTGGCCTGCGTTTTTTAACTGTAACAGTTTTCGTGCTCATGGCCCTGAAGCTTGAAAATATTTCAACCAGCTTTAAGTAGGCATCGTGATAGTTATAATTTTCAATGACCCGATTCCAGTCATATCTAGAGATTAATCTATCAAAATTACTTGTATTCATTATGGATATTTGGTTTTGTCGTTCTAATTGTTCAGAAATAAACTCGGCGTACATTCGACATGCCACAAAGTAGTGGTCTGCCAATTTATGTTTGATAACGGCTGATATTATAGGAATTCCTGAGTTCCTGATATTTATATGATCGATACAAGAACTAACCATTTGATCGGACAAGTACTCTTCTCTAGTAGGCGCCTGAATTACGCTGTCAATACCATAGTTTGCAAGAATATTTAAATAATCACAGACGGCACTTTTGAAAGGCTTTAGTAAATCAATGTTTATGTCACCCACAATACAAAGCTTATCGGTAGGCACCATAGTTTCTAAACTCACGCTTAGCTCATCTAAAAAGTTACGCACATTTTCTGATGGTGGTCTATAAACTGCCAGAAGAGATACCACGAAATTGTTTTTACACAACTTTAAAGTCAGACATTCTGCATGTTTGAGTGAAATGTCTAAGGTAATTGCTGACCAGGTTTTTTTAACATAAACTGCTATCCCTCCCCTCTAGATGAGTTACGAGTCAGGAAAAAAGCCTCAAAACCAGGCAGAGAAAACTGACCCTGAGAAACGCCCACATCCCGAACATTTACTTCGGTTAGGACAAAAACGTCGACAACGGTGTCAGTTGCCCCAACGATGAGTTGAAATTCGTCCCAGTATTTCCTAATACTTCTGATATTTACATGTAAAACCGTGAGCGAACTAGCACTAGGTGGAAAGGAGTCAATAAACGTCGAGAAATCAGAGTTTAGTATAGTGTTATCCATTTCTATACTATTTTTCCTAAGTCCCTAGTGCTAGAGATACGCAAAAATCGGCCACGCCTACCGTAGAAGTAACAAAATTCGAAACACGAACAAAACGCAGGAACTGCAAAGCCCGCTGGCAAGTATGCCGAGCGTGTGCAAAAAATAAAAAAAATGAAAGAAAAGGGTGGTGGGTGAACGTCCCGACCAACCCAGATGGTGATGGAGCTATGCCTTCATGAATCTGTTGAGTGCAGATGAGAAAACCGACCAGGGCACGTGAAGCAAGCCAGGCCATATCCCACTTGGGATCCCTAGACTGGCTCCTCCCCGGACGGTTCCCGTGCAGAGCATGCTGCGGGCTCGAACGCCAAGCCGACTACCGACGCGACCTTATCAGGGTAGAGTGGTCGCAGGCAGTCGTACTTGGCGCTCTTGGAGTCACACATCCTCTGCAATGACTGTGGACGATCGTCCCATGAGACGGCGACGTCAGCGATGATGATCCTGTCGCCGCCTGAGATGATGATGAAATGATGTAGTTAACATAAATAAAGAAGCAAAACTTGTTTTTTTATGCCGACAACACAAGCTTATATTTTTCTGCCGACGAGCCAAACTTACTTTTCATTCTTGCAAATAAAACATTATCAAGATTAAGCATATGGGCAAATGAAAACTCACTGAAAATTAACACAAGCAAAATGAAAGCCGTTATATTTCGTCCTAAAAATAAACAAGTCTCGTACAATACCAGCCTTAACTTAAATGCGCCACCTATTGACATTGTGTGTTCTTTTAAAACACTTGGCGTTATGTTTTCTGAAAACATGTGGCGGGAATGCCACATAAATCACATCATCAGTAAGTTATCTTGCATCATCGGGTTCGTCAATCGTAATCGCACTGTCTTGCCAATTTCTGTACGACTGCTTACATACAACTCCCTTTTCTACTCCTACTTAAGTTATTGTCACCTCGTATGAAGCACGACCACGTCAACAACTTTACGTAATATATTTTTACTTAATTCAAAAGAAAATAATATAGAATAATATGTAACGCTCCGTATGACTCTCATACTGCCGACTCGTTTACGTGCTTTGCAATTATTACTGCACATAACTTATATACTTACAGGTTGAGGGTTAGTTTAAAAAAAAGAAAAAAGGAATTCTAGCTTTTTATCAGAACTTTCAGCACTGACCAAAAACATGCAGGCGTATCACACTCGTCACACTGAGTATTGAAGGATAATCCCTCACAGAACCAATTATGGTAAACAAATGCTCAAACACACCCTACGGTATTAACTCAACAGCCTCAAAAGTAATGATTTGGACCTTAGCTAAGCAAATAACTGTGAAATTTGTATTGCCAATGCTAAAAATATAACCATGATTTACTGTCGAGCCACAGCATTTAATTTATATTGACTGTTCCTGTATTAAAATGAATTTGTTGTTCTTGCTGCCGTCTGTTCTGCCACTGTAGGGGGCCGGAGACCTGTCAAGCTCTTCCTTTTAAGCTTTTTTTTCTCCGGCCTGCAGTTCATCATTGATGAGGAATAAAACTATTATTATTAAGTAATCAAAATAGTCACCAAACTGTCAATTAAGCAGACTTGTCTACTGGGTCAATAGAAGCTCAAACCAATCAAAAGGGTACTCATAATGCAAATTTCGATCATAAGAACGCAATTGGTTCGATATTAGCTCAAAGTAATCAAGAATCATCAAACTGTCAATTAAGCCGAAATAATGTTCGTTGGGTCAATAGTAACTCCAAATAATGAAGAGTAATAGCCATGAAAATTGAGCTCATGGCAGATTAATTGGTGGCGCAATAACTCCAAGCTCTCAAAATTGACAAGAATACGTTATTTCGGCGGTTTTAAAGACCATTGTGTCAATAGTGAATATAAAAAAATAAAAATATTAATCATCATGTCAATTACGCTCACAATAAATGGATTGGTTGAAAATTATAAGAAAATCATCAAACGTTATCACAATGTCAATTAAGCCATATTAAGATTATTGGGACAAAAGTGTACTAAAATATGAATCTGGCTCTTAAAAGACCAGTGGGTTGAATGTGATCTTAAATAATCAGAAGAGCTACCAAATTGTAAAATAGGACACATTCATCAGGCCAATGTAACTCAAAGTAATCAAAAGAGTAGTCATAATATACATTAGCCTCATAATTAATAAGTTTGTATGAATATAAACTCAAAGTAATCTTATGAGTCCTCCTATTGTCATTTCGATCGAATTCAAGACACTGAGTTAAAATTAACTCGAAGTGATCAAAAGAGTAATAATAATGTCAACTGAATTAATTACACATCAGTTGGAGTTATAATAACACGAAGTAATCAAAAGAGTAGCCGAAAGGTCAATTAGGCCGAATTAAAGTTCATTCGGTCAATAGTAACTCAAAGTAACCAAACAAGTAATTGTAATATCAATTGAGCTAATAACAAATAATTTTGTTAAATATTAGCCCAAAAAATCAAAAGAGTCATCGCAATATATATGAGGCCGAATTAAAGTCCTCAGGATCAAAAGTAACTCAAAGTAATCAGAAGACTAATAATAATGTGTGATTGAGCTCACAAACGATAAATTGGAACTATAATTACACATAATTACAGTTCTGGAAAGTGGTCAACCCAGCTCTGTCTCTTCCTTTGCAGTTCATAAACGACAACGGCATCCCACTTTCAGACGAAAATAGCGCTCTTTACCTTAACAATTGTCTTCACATCAATCTTTACTAAAGAAGACTTGCTTAACGTTCCCGACTCATGCCCATTATCTCACCCTCAGATGAATCCTATCATAATTGACCACGCAGGCGTATTGAAAGCAATAGAAAAACCTAAAGGTCTCCTCGAGCTCTGGAGACGACCAAATTAATTCGAAGGTATTAATAAACACTAAACACATTTCCTCTGTTTTCCTCTGTGACATATTCTCACAATCGCTCAAGCTTTCGATAGTTCCACGTGACTGGAAAATATCTAACGTAATACCTGTTCACAAAACTGGTGATCGCCAACTAATAAGTAATTACCGTCCCATCTCTCTCACCAGTGTTCCATCTAAGCTCATGGAGCATATACTTTACTCAAATATAATAAACTTTCTTGACTCTCATAACCTTCTTTTTGAACATCAGCACGGATTTCGTAAATCTTACTCTTGTGAAATCCAGCTAACCGCCTTCCTTACTGATATTTATTCAAGCTTCGATTCGAATATTCAGACCGACGTCATTTTCATTTACTTCTCCAAAGCATTCGACAAAGTACCCCACCAACGTCTTTTAACAAAGCTTAACGATATTAATATTCATCCCTCTGTTGTTAAGTGGATTCCTGAATTCCTAATTAACCGTAAGCAATATTCCTCCGTTAACAACGTAAAATCTCCCACCTCTACCGTAACGTCAGGTGTCCCCCAGGGAACCGTACTTGGCCCCTTCTGTTCCTAATCTATATTAATGATCTCCACCTTAATATCGCTTCTTCTGTGCGCCTGTTCGCCGACGATTGTGTCATTTACCGACCCATTCTTTTATACCATGATCATCATGCTCTCCAGGAAGACCTAGAGTCTGTAATCCATTGGTGTGAAAAATGGCAGATGACGTTAAACTTCAATAAATGTAGATCCCTATCATTTTCCCGCAGTTCGCGTGCCACACCATTTTCGTATTACCTCTCTAACACTCAAGTAATAGCATGCTCATCTTATAAATACCTGGGTGTTCATCTCACCTCTGACCTATCATGGACTACTCACATAACTTCTGTTATTTCTGATACTAACCGTTCTCTCGGATATTTGCGCCGTAACCTCAAACTTGCTACACCCTCCGTAAAACGACTAGCGTATACTACTCTTATAAGATCGAAGTTAGAATACGCCTCATCTATATGGTCCCCATGGCAGTCCTACCTCGCAAATAATCTAGAATCCGTCCAAAACAGAGCCCTTCGTTTTATTTATAACAACTACTCACCATATACCAGCATATCAGGATTACGCCAATCAGCTAACCTTCATTCACTTTCCCTTCGCCGCCGAGTATCACGCCTTTCTCTCCTCCATCAAATTTTTTATCACAATAGCCACCTCAAAGAATCACTGCTATCACCTCCCCATCGTATTTTCCCGCGTCTAGATCACCTATGTAAATTACGTCCAATTCGATCATCAACTGTTTCTCACCAGATTTCCACACTACCATTGGCCATCGAGGATTGGAATTCACTACCTCATAACATCGTTTCTATTAATGATACTACTAAATTAGTTGAAGCCATTACCCTCTCTTTATCTAACCTACCTAGCTAGCTAACAGTGTTATAATTGTGTTTACTGTTCTATTTGTTTTTGTTCTATTGCCACCCCTTGTATAATGCCCCACGGTCCCTCAAGGAAAATAAATGATGATAGTAAACAAGAGGAACCAAATGTCTCTCAGGCCGAATTAAAGTCAGTTGAATTTAGAGTAACTCAAAGTAAACAAAAGAGTAATCATAATGCCAATAATCACCACATAAAAATTCACTTCGTTGAATATTAGCTAAAAGTAATGAAGAGTCATCAGAATGGCATTTAATTCGAATTTATGACCAATGGGTCAAAAGTAACTCGAAGCAATCAAAATAGGAATAGTCAACTGAGTTCATTATAGATCAATTGGAGCAATAACACGAAGTACTAAAAAATAATCTTAAATTCCAATCGTACTTATATAATCTGAACTGTAGCCATGTTAAGTCGAGTAATAAGAAAGGTTAAACAAAACGTCCATTCAGCCACAATAAATTCTTGTGTGTCACAATAACTCGAGGTTACAAAAAGAGTAATCAACATATCAATTAAGCGTCGTGAATAGTAGGACTAGTAACTCCAGGTAATCGCAATAGTGATCAAATGATCAGTTGTGCCCCAAAAAAGTCTAATTTTATAAACAATTATTCATTAATGTGTAAGCAAAACACGACCACTGACGACAATAAATGCATATTTATATTGTGAATTAAATTGACTGACCCCGGGAATAAATTGGTTAGCGCGAGGATTAAATTGTGTATCGCTTGAATTAAATTGGATGGTACTTGAATTAAATTGGCCGTAGCTTGGATTAGGATGAGCGGGAAAACCTGTAAAACACTGAAGTAAAAGGAAAGAGCGCTTCCTACAGATCGTCACACTATGAGTCAGTAGATCCTTCGTAACTTGCGTTGTGTGATTTCTTTCGGGGCGGTAGAGGCGGGCTGATCGGGCGTTTCGCTAAAGTGGTCATCCACAATAGGAAAGCATAAAAAAACGAAGACTAGTTTGAGATGCGTGCATGGTAACGAATTTTGCACCAACCTTTAAAGGGATTGTCCGGTAAAAACGGAAGTTCTTAAGATCTCGTGATGGTGAAGTGTGGAGCATGCTCCCGGCGAGGTAGGGCCTGATCGGGAACTCGCTTCCTGTTGTCCGTTGGAGGTCATACAGAAGGCGTTCCTTGGCCATTTGTGTGGGAACGGCGCACGGAACTCGCTGAACACTCGTTATCGTGAGAGTCAATGTTGCCCGTCGATACTATGTCGAGCGTGGCCGCGAATAGGGACGCTTCGTCCGGGAGCGAGGCTCAGTGAGAGTCAGACGCCGCCCGACTTATTCAGGTGAGCGAAGTCATGGGCTCCCACACGCTGTTGGAGCCTAGGACTCCAGCTTCGGCGGTGGACGCGGGAGATGTCGGTGAGTTCAGTGAGTTCGTAGGCGCCATGAAGGGTCTGTTCGAGACGCTTTCGGGAGCGTTGGGAACGCCTGGCTTACGTATGTGCCCCAACCGCGGTTGGATGTCCCGACGTCAATATATTCGATATACTTTGATGGAAAATCGGTCCGCGATTTCCTGCAAAAGCTGAATGCGTACATAGCCCTCCTTTGCCTGCCGGGGACACCTTGGAGCCCGGCTGTGCATGAGCATGAGAGACGAGGACTCCCAGATCGGGTATCATAGCAGGTTTAAGACGCTGCACAAAGGAGCAGAGTACCGTGACTTGGGGTGAAGCGTTAAGCACGGAAAAGCTTGCCGAGTCTCAGAAAGAAGTTTGGTATTGTCAGCAGGAGTTGGGAAAACTTGCGGAAATTGCAGTTTAAACCGAGAACGCTGCCGGACAAGTTCATGAGATATTGGATTCATACCTGCTGGGCCAAGCAGCTTGTTGCTTTGCTACATCGCAACGGCCTATGAAGGGGAGGGTAATAGTCTCCCTTCAGGGTCCTCATTTCAAGAAAACAACAGAAAAAAAGGTTTATCAGGTACCTCTACGACACCGCCCTCTCCGGTCATAAAAGTGGCAGCAATACTTTTATAAGTTATGCCGCGGCACGACTCTACCAGGGCGCTTATAGCCGCTTCCTCACGGAGTAAAAGCATCGGGCGAATCGGGGGCCCCTGATTGGCCTTTCTTGACGCACGTCTCAAATGCGGGCGCCGCCTGCTGGTTTTAAAGCGCGCCAGTGTTTCGCGCACACACAGATACTGCCTCATTTAAAGAGATGCCGCCTTGAGAGGTTTAGACGCTTGAAGCGCTCCACTGCGCGGTGAGGGGGGTCTATATTCGACGCCGAAACTAGCCTCCTTTTGTTTATCATCAAATATTAATCGGCAGCTGCGCCCTATCCTGTCGCCTAGTCATGTGCCGCCGCACCCTGTCACCGAGATGCGGCATGAACGAGGTGAGTAAAGTGGGTTAACACGCGGGCCCCAGTGAATCTTTTTTTACCGCCAAATATCTATCGTTCAGCCGCACTGATTGTGTCGCCTTCTAATGCGCCACCGCAGACTGTGGGTTAAATCACGCCCCTGTGACAAAACACCCCACCGTTCGCAACTGCACCGCTAAAAAGGGCAACCCTGCCGCCGTTTTTTGTGATAGGTGCCTTGTTATTTCAAACAACAGTAATTTAAGCGCGAAAAGGTCATTGTCGCCTCCTGCTTGCGAAACAGCGGGACGTTAAAATAGACCGATTAGGGCCCAGTATTTGCACCATGGTTTCACTCCGTGAGCAAACGGCCATACGCGACCGGGGATGAGGCGGGACGAATATTTTAGTGCACTCGTAGATTCCCCGGTAACCAGGAAGCAAAGGCGAGATGTGGGAAGCCTCCGGTTTCGATGTAGCCGGTAGTGACTCACTAACCGTTGGAATTTGTCGGCTGCGGCATCACTCACCCACCTCCGCAAACTGTCGATTCCTTAAGGATCTCGCAGGCGGCACGTGGCGGTAAAAGTCATTGTTACCGGGAAATTAGTGTCGAGGATTCTGTATTTCGGAGAAACCCACCCACTGAGTACTGCAGGTTGCGCTTTCGCTGCTCGTCATACCTCTCACGTGGGAAGGGCTCTACGAAGTATCGACGCAAGTGAAGCTTTTTATTTACGCACTCACTCGGCTCAAATAGAAACGAGGCGTCGGGACACGTTCACGTCGCCGATTTGAAGGGGTGTTTCTTTCGCTACCAGGACGACAGTCTCTCGACGACCACCTTTGTCGAGATACGACAGTGGTAATTCTAATCGAGCCACGAGGCATGGCTGCCTAGTGACACCATCCCACCGCCTTTCCGAGGATATGCGCTACACCCCCTGACCCCGCCTCCTTCAACCTGAGAACAGCTGCTGGCTGTGTGGCGTCCCACTCCTACACTCGGAGACACACGAGGCGGAAGACGTGCACCAGAAGCGGCTGAAGACGCTTCTGGTGCAGCCTGGATTCCGTCGTTCAGTTGCTCTGACGAGACAGGCTCTACCTTCCCGCACCCGAGGTCCCGGGCCTCCTTCAAGCTTCTCGGGGCCATGCCGCCGCCACCAACGCCCTCCAAGGCCCCGCCACCGTCTCCGCGCAGCCCCCGTTGACGTCCACATGCCTAGATTTTAACGTACACGAGTCTGCCCCTGCCCCGCACCCGTCGCTGCTCTAGTAGCCGTCGAGGACGCGCCCGTGTCCAAGGTGTCGACCTCCTCTCCGAAGCGTCCTCGAGTCCCCCGCAGACCTACATTCGAAGGAGTGGGCATGTAGGTTTCGCGGAGGCGAGAGGGAAGGACCTGGGCCCGCGGGGGCGAAGGAAGAAGACGTAGATGGCACGGTGCAGAGCTTGGGGGATGAGCTCGAGGATGGTCGGCTACTGTACGCTTATAGGAAAAGGTATTGCCTTCTGATTGCCCAACTGCGGGACAGTTGACCCTTAGTACCTTGCATTGTGTGATTTCCTTCGAGGCGGCCGATGCGGGCCTAATCCGGCGTTTGCTAAAGTGAACACTCACAATGTGAAAGCATAAAAATAAGGCTAGTTCGAAACGCGTGCTTGGGAACGAAGATGCACCAATCTTTAATTAGAGTTTAAATTGAAAACAGATTGGCCTTTCTTCAGATGTATTGACGCTATTAATTGGCAATGCTTCACTCTTGTTGTTCTACGTTTAGTATGATGATCTTCTTTTCTAACCACCGACTCGGTTTACCTTTAGTATTATCTTTTTGCTAACCACCGACTAATGTTTGATCTTCGATAGAATATCGCCCTACCCTTTCTTCTATGTTTTTAAAACGCTGCTTATTTCCTTTTTTCTTCTAATTTTTTTACCCAATTAGCTTTAATTTTGTCTAACTGTTCCACATTCTTAGATATTTCCAAATTTATTCAATACGCATAGTATTAAAGGCAATTGATCCACACCTATTTTATACTCTGCCCTGTTTTGTAGGATATTAATTGACTGTATTTACTCGATTTGCATATTAGTCATAAAACACCACTGGTTTCTTATTTATTTTCTTAGTTCCCCACCTTAAACGCTAGCACGTGATAGCTTGCGTAAAGATTATGTGGTAGACTCAGAAAAACACTGAGAGCATCGTTTACTAGCTTCTATTCAAGAAACGGAACAACAAGAATGGTTGACTCGGTACTTGGACGGGATTCTGTTTCAAAACTAGCACACCGAACGAAACGAAAATTATCTGTTTCATGCCGTGTTCTTCAAAATGAAGCGCAGCGACATCCCAGACTTAACGCACTAAGCTGTACACTCTACTATGCCGACACACACAATCACGCTGCACACAGCTCTGTTCCCGCTAAACATAGCCGATAACATCTTCTCCTAAATTTATTGTCCTTGCGGCAAAATGCACAAAGCATTTCTCAACTAAATTTACAGCGAAACTTTTACCGCTAAATTTAGCGGCAAAAATAAACTTTTCCACTAGACGGGACGTTGTCACGCGACATGGTAAGGTCAGGGGATAGCAACACGTCACGGTGTCGCACAACGTCACGTAACAGCATGATGACACGTGACATTGTGACATCACAAGAAGAGGTCACACGAAATCATGACGTCTCCAGAAGCCAAAATATCGCCTCACCTTACGGTTTCACCTGACGTCACAGTGTAACATGAAATTATGGTGTCACAGTAACATGTTACATAGCGGGTGTCACGTAACGGCTTCACAACACGTCATACCGTAAAGTGACATCATAGTGTCGTAATTGTCAGTGTAAATGACTACATGGTGCCATGAGACTCCATGTACTCATTGCCGTCCTCATGTGATATTGCCGCTGGAGTCGCGTTACCCTGATGTCAGATGAAACCATTTAGTTCTGCAATATTGGGCCGGCACGTGCCGCGACGATCCTATGATGAAGCCTACCCAGAGAATCGCTGCGAAACCGGGTATTAGAGGTTGCTCTGTAAAAACGCAAGTCAGAAAATAAGTACGACAATGTATGAAAAGCCAATTCGTGCACAGTCGTAAACGATCACTAAATGGGCTCTTGCAAATTTAGGAGTATTGGCACGCAGCCTTGCAATTCGCCTTTAGCTTTTAAGTTTTGTTTATCGCATCCGTAAATCATTGAAGTTTTAATACAGCCCGTTCACATCGTTATTCCCTAAACAAATTTAACGCCTGTCGCTAGTACGAATGCTGACAAATAATATAACCCTCGGGTGAAATAATAGAGAGTTTTAGTAGATCGTGTTTTTGGGTCACGCTATTTGTAGCGGGAGTTCGCGCTGACCCTTCGATGCGTGCTTTGAAGCGCGCGACCGTAGAGGTAGCGGGCCTTTGAAAACGATCTACTAAAACTCCCCAATGACACAAGGGAGATGATTTACTAGAGATATCTGAGAGGACGTTGCTTGTGGTGTGGAAAACGCCCAAGCATGACTATCTGCTATCATGCCGATACAAAATGCTGAGTCACTGGGCGGTGGACACAAGTCCGGCCACTGGAATTTCACGGAAGTCATTGCACATGCTCAGACCGCGTTCCGCAGTCCTGCGCACAAAAGTACCATCACACAAAAGGCGATTGGTAAATTGGTCTATTTCTGTCGATCTGCTTTTCTTCGTACGCAAGAAGTAAAAAAGGAGGAAACAAATTGTGAACAAACGCAACCCGTCAGGTGAAACACAACGAAAGGTGAGATGTGACGTCGGGGCCGCTAAGGTGTCATATTGGTGCAGATGTTTTGAATGAACCGTTAATGTGCGAGTGCGCACCAGAGACGCTGCATAGGCTTTTCGTAGGTATAGACCGAGTAACACACCATACGAAACTTCCATAGCGTTTCGGAATCAATGAGCAAACTTGTGCGTAATCCGTTACAAGTAACGATATTACTTGTAACCCCAAACATTTATTAGTAATTTTGTAAGGAAATAATTACATATTTTAGAAATTAATTGTAAATTAATTTCCTTAATTTTGTTACGTAAGGGAATTATTGTAATCTTTTACGTTTTTGTTTTCATTCGCGGAGGAAAAATGGGAAAACTTCGAATATTAAAATGCGTTTTTTTTTCTGTAAGGATAAGCTCCACCGGAATCACACTGTCACCTGCATTTAAAAAAAAAACGCAAGGCCTCGAATTCTTTACTTGCTTAAAGACTTTCTTCACGTCACCTAAAACCTCTACTCCAAACATTTTTTTTCTTTTTTTCTTTGTTGTTTGGTTGTTTGTAAACCGTAACTCGTCAGTGTGCCCACCCAGAACGAAGTGGGAAGCACGCTTATACAAAGAACCCAACTCTCCGTACAAACAATATTGGCAAACGCCCGAGCTCAAAGTGTTCCCTTCCAACAAAAAACAATACAAACAAAAACGTCGAAGTGCACGCGAGCTGGCGTAGCGGATCTTTGCGAGCCTTTTCTTTTTTGTCTCTTCACTCTTTCTTTGCTTCCTACTGGCTGATTCTCGCCAAGAGAGAGAGACAGCAAAGATGACTGTTTTGTATCGACTTCGGGGACCGAGATAATCTGCAGTGAGGAGAAAAGCGAAGTTGTGTGGAGTCGTATACTCCATCTTATGAGTTGCGTGCAGCAAAGGCAAAAGCACAGGCGCGAGCGCTTGCCTTTCAGATTTGCCTTCCTTTCACGAGCACTCGCGGAAGGAAAGCAAATCTAAAAGCCATGTGCCCAGGTCTATGCCTTTGCCTTTGCTGCACACAACTCCTGAGACAGAGTATAGTTAAGACACAGCTTCTCAATGGGCCAACAGGATCTTGCTGACATTTTGGGTGTCGAGCGGGTAGTGGAGGCCTTGCGAACAGGTCGTTTTCTAGCCACTCAGGCCCACGCGTTTAGGTGGCAGCACCTATTTTGAAAATTGTGGATTGAAAAGGTGTTTAGTGCAGCGGACGATAGCTTCACATAGAAAGGACGCAATATGTCCGATGTGACTTTCCGAGGGCCACACGTCGCTCAAGGTCACAAAACTGTGAGCTGCGGCAACAATAAACGCTTTAATATCACGTGTTTCTTGTTTCTTACCCTAGGACAGTAAGGTGGAAAGTAACGCCGCGAAAGTAACGGATTACTTTTTGAAGAAACGGCCACTTACGTTTATGGAAGTGTAATTGAAACTGTAATTAGTTACATTTAGCCATGGGGATTGGAAATACAATTCGTTATTTTTTTTTCAGTAACGTGTACAAGTCTGCCAGTGAGAACGGATTAAGTAGAGAGCATTTCGGCTGGCTGTACAGACCTCTGCAAAAATCGCCTTCTGCACGCTCCCATCTTTGTCTCCTGGGCTGGGAAACGCCTTCTGAGCATGCGCTGTTGCTCTGCTGTGCAGTATATTGGACGCTGCGCATGCGTCCACACTTCAGCAACTCAGCATAATTCGCCAGGATGATCCGCGCAGCAGAGGTCTATAAGAATAAGCGTGTTTTCCTACGTCACTTTGGTAAAAATAGTTACACGTGCTAAACAAAAATCGCCGAATAAACAGTAAGAAGTGAGTAAAAAAGGAGAAGTGCATTATTGAAACACGCAGCATTAATACCATATTTCTGGATATCCGTTAAACAAATTAAACTCTGTATTTATGTCAAATGCATTGACGGGGCACAAACTCACTTGCGTCGCCATTGCTTTCTGATACAAAATGCATCGTAAATTTGTAAGGCAGTTTTATCTGCTTATCTTCCGGGAATTGCTGCTTGTGATATTTTCTGGGTCACACGGCCATTTATCACGGTGCAACTGCCAGATTGCTCAGCGGCGAGTTTTTTACTGACAATTCATGTTATCCTACTACCACGCACGATTATGCATTTTATCTTGCTCGTTTGTTATCTTGTTATCAGAGGCCCGTGGAATGTTTGGGTGGAGTGCCGAGAATGGCCTGCGTCACGATCGACGGCCCGAAACCGCGAAGTGTCCAACTAACAACTATCGCTGTAATATTGTAGTAAATGACAGACGTAGAGGCAGTAGAAAACGGAATCAACTAAAGAATTAATTGGGTGAACATGTGCAAGAAACGAAAAAGATAAGAACAGACGTCAAGAAAGCGGCAGCGACCGTCGACGGCGGCAGCAGCAGGCGGCGGTACGTCGGCTTAACAAATGGCTATCGCGAGAGCGAATCTGTTAAGGAATCAGCCATACGGTGCTCGACTCTTGATCTACTATGCTCGTCATCTCGAATATTCAACCTAGAATCTTCGAGAAAGAGCTAGAGGGGAGATTGACAAGGCTGTATCATTCTGGCCTTTTTATTGTTTATGCTCGGGGTAAGAGTGTACGCGAAGATTCTAGATGAACGGAGAAGCGTATCTTCTCGATGATGGACGCGACATTACTTCCCTCTTTAAAAGCGCATCGCACCGATGCAACTCAAACATATCAAAACAATGGTAAGCTAAAAAACGTCGTCTGGAAAACGAGAAGTCCTCAATGCTACCGAGCGCAGAATGGCTTGAGTCTCACGACGTGAAGCGCCTCGGGTCGGGGTCGGAGTCGTGATGTTGCCATTCTGTCGCGCATCACTTCGTAGTTGAGCTCCCTGAGGCGACGAAGTACCTTGTACGGTTCGAAGTACGGATCATGTACCAACTGGAAAGATGGAATTCCAGTACTTTCTTGTACTGCCGTGTTTTACGCAAACATGACATAGGTTAAGACCTCGTTCCACGTCTTGTCCTCCACGTCGACGCACACGGCGGTCCTTAGAACGATGGTGTTATTTAGCCATACCGTCAGCCCGTCCGCCTGCGGACGATACGCCGTCGTTCAACGATGCCTGGGGTAGCTGGACCGGAGGATCGTTTGAGTTAGATGGTGTAAAAACGATGACCCCTGATCTGAGATCAGTACTTCAGGTGCGCCGGGCATGAAGACGATGACTTCGACGAAGAATTCGGCTACTTCCACAGCGGTTCCCGACGGGAGCGCTTTTGTCTCAGCCTACCTTGTGAGGTAATCGGTCGCGGCGATGATCCACCGGTTCCCTTGCGTCGATGTTGAGAACGGTCCAAGCAAGTCCATCCCGATTTTGCTGGAACGGCGTAGTCGTCGGAGTGATCGGCGGTCGGAGTCCTGCCGCTTCGTCGGGGTTTTTGCGTCGTTGGCATTTGCGGCACGATCAGACGTAGTGGTGAACAGCCTTTCGGGAGCATGGGCGAGTAATATTGCTCTTGAAACCGTGAGAGTGTTCTGATGTACCCCAGGTTCCCCGCCGTGGGGTCGTCATGGCACGCTTGGAAGACTTCCGCTCGAAGTGTTGCGGGAAAACAAGCTGTCACGTCATGTCAGTACGGCGGAAGCTTTCTTTGTACAGTACACTCTCTCGAACAGCGAATGTTGTCAGGGATCCTCCGAAGACACACGGAACTACACTCCCTCGTCCCTCCAGATGCTCGATGAGTGCACGCAGGTCAGGATCGTCTCGTTGAAGTGCTGCCATGTTGTTCACGGTCACCACGCTGACAAAAACGCCTTTGTCGTCACTGACGTCGGTGCGCTCAGACGACAAATTGAGTGTTGCCCTCGACAAACAATCGAAGACGCTGTGCTGACGACCAGACTTTTAGACCGCACGCACCTCGAATTCTTGAGGTCGAAGGCTGCACCATGCGAGACGCCCTGAGAGATATTTCAGGTTTCGAGCCAAAAAAGAAGTGGTGGTTCTGTGACCACTCGAAATGGGCTCCCGTAGAGGTACGGGCACAATTTCGTGATAACCGAGATGACGGCAAGACATTCCTTCTCGGAGGTCGAGTAATTCCATTCCCCTTTCTACAACGTGCGACTAGCATAGGCCATCACGCACTTTCTACGCTACTCTCATTGGATCAGTACCGCACTAAGTCCTACATTGCTGGTGTCCGTGTGAGCTTCTGTTTCGGCTGATTGGTCGAAGTGGCAAAGAAACGGTGGTGAATGGAGTCTTTGCTTTAGCTTGTCGAATGCCTGTTTTTCTTTTTCTCCACATTCGATGTTCGCGGCGTCTTTCCTGAGGTGCGTGAGTAATACACAAAGCTTGACGAAATCCAGAACGAACAGCCTGTAGGATGCGCGAAGTCCCAGGCATCTTCGGACGGCATCCGTGTCGGTGGGCGGTGGATTTGCCGCTACAGCGCGAGCGTTCTCAGGGTCAGGACGAACACTTTTGTTGCTCACAAGATGACCTAAGAACTTCAGTTCGCCGTAGGCGAACCGGCACTTCGACGGCTTGAGGTCGAGTCTGGTGGTCCTGATTGCTTGAAGAACGGATCGAAGGCGTCGCAAGTGCTCGGCGAAGTTGGTCGAGAATACACACGACGTCGTCGAGGTAAACTAGACAACTCTTACATTTGAGGCCTGCCTGTACGGTGTCCATGACACGCTGAAAAGTTGGGGTTAACGTGCACAGTCCAAAATGCATCAACTTTAACTCGTACAGTCCATCGGGCGTGACGAAGATAGTCTTCTCTCTGTCCCGTTCGTCGACTTCGATCTGCGATTAGCCACTCTTCAGGTTCATCGATGGAAAGTATTGAGAGTGGCGCAGCCGGTATAGCGTGTCGTCGATGCAGGGCAGCGGATACACGTCCTTTTTCTCAATTCTTTGAGCCGCCGGTAATCTACGCAGAGTCGAAGCCTTCCATCCTTCTTTTTCATCAGTACGACTGGGAAAGACCACAGACTGCTTGACGGGTAGATGATGTCGTTCTTAAGCATTTCTTGAACTTCTTCATGAATGGCCTCTCTTTGCTTTGGCCAGACCCGGTACGGTGGCCGATGGACAGAGAGCGCATACTGGTTGGTATCGATGGAATATTTGGTCACTGTTGTTTGAAGCACTTTCGGCGTCGTCGATAAGCAGTCGCTGAATTAAGTTAGGAGGTCTTTGAGCTGTCGTCGTTCCGTGGCTCTTTGCATGGGGCTAACGTCGAGCTGCGGCGGTAGTTGTACTCTATGACTGAGATGACGTGGGTTCATCGGAGATCGCGGCAATCTCGGCGACGTTCCGGAGTTCCTCGAAGTGGCCTACACCGGTACCATCCGTGAGGTGCTGCGCCTCCACTCCAAAGTTCGTCGCGATGAGCACAGTGCGTCCATCCTGCATTTTTGTTTACGCCCCTTGCGACGCTTATTCCTCTTTCGAGAGGCAGTTGGACGTCACCTTCCAGAAGGACTTCCCTGCAGGCGACTGCATCGTCACGACATGCACAAGAACACTGGACTGCGGCGGTAGGTTGACGTGGTCCGCAATGACACGGACGGCGCCTGGCGTGGTTCTGGATCTTTCGGAGGTAGGACGGGTTTTGCAGAGTGAACCTGTTCGCTCTAAGGTCAGCCGCGGCACTGTATTATCACATGAAGTCCATGCCAAGGATGACGTCGATTGCAGAGACCTGAAGGACGACGGACCCGACTGGACAGGATTCCGCGTGAATTTTGATGCGATCAGTGCACGTCCCAACAGGCCGCATAAGGTGTCTTACGTTGGTGTGTATATGTAGGCTGTCCCAGAACATCGGGACTTTCGGAAAGCACCAAGAGAGCGTCCCACCTAAAAGTGACTAATCTGTTCCGGGGTCCATGAGTGCCGACGCGTCGTGGCCGTCGATGACAACGTTAAGGTTGTTGGGCACCGTTGCAGAATCGTTGCTCCGTTGCTTAGTGGTTGCTAGGGTGAGGGCTTTCCGACGTTCTTGGAGGATCTTTCTGACGTCGTCTTCGGGAACTCCAGCTCCAGGGGTGGCCGCAGAGGCAGGCTTTCCTACCGAGATCTAAGAAAATGCCATGCAGGGCGTCGCGGTGAAGGCGAGCGATATCCTCGGCCGCGAGAAAGCACAGGAGATGTCGAGCGTCGTAGGTAGTCTTCCATATCCCGAGGACGATCACCAGGGCGTGGTCGAGGGCCACTGGGCGCACATTCTCCCAGGCCCAGCGGGCGGTTAGGGCATCGTCGGTAAACGTTGTCGGCTAGAGAGAATCAGTGATTGAATCGGCAAAATGGCGCTCGAGTCTTTATCTACTACGCTCGTCATCTCAGATATTCGACCTAGAATGTTCGGGAAAACGTTAGGAGAGAGTGACTAGAGAAGGTCATTCTAAATTCCTTATCTTTTACACTCGGAGTAAGAGTGTACGCGGAACTTCTAGCTGAACGGAGAAGCGTGTTTTCTCGATCATGCCCGCGGCAATATCTCTGTAATAACACAGCGCTGGCTTGTGAATACTGTAAACGTGAGATTCAACGTATGGACGTTTATATTCCGATCAGCATTAAATATGACCGCAAACAATGATGCGATCCGGTTGAAAAAATCAGGCAGCGCCCATAGTGCATCCTCTGTCCGCGCACCGTCTTTGTGCGTCATTTATCACGCACAAAGAGGCAGGACGTGCATAGTCCGCTGCCCGCACTATACACGGCATGCGGACTATGCACCGGGTGCAGATTATCTCAGTAAAACATTTTATTTTTAAACCCAAATTTGTTCTCGCGGACTATACACCGGATGTGGACTACAGCACGGAAAGTACGGTACTGGATATCCAAGGGTGGATTTCGCTATTGTTCCGCAAAGCTGGATTTACACAGTATTATACAAAAGGCATATGAATTTCTAATGAGCACAACTTACAGTAAAACTCGATCATAATGACCATACTGTAGTTATCGAGGCAGAGATGACGCCCGCTACGTCAAAAGAATTTAGTATTCGTAACCACCATTAGAAGAAAGGTACAGCGCCTTTATACATCAATTCCGAAAGATGCAATTCACAATTGTCCTTTTTGCAACGAGTTTATACATTTGGTGCGCAATAATAATAATACAGTTTAATAATCACCCTTTGATAATTATATCACAACCGGTAATTCAACACGTCATTGTTATTACATCAGCACAAACATCACATGTTGTCGAGTTCCCGGATCAAATGAGCAAATAGACAGATATTCAATGAAGTACTCTGTCTTCGTAATTATCAATTAGTGTAGTCCTTCCACAGGCCGACGAATCATCGTCAAAGATGGTAAACCTTCTTGCTTTAGCTAACGTTGCGACAGGGAACGACGCGCGAACCCGCGCCACAAGCGGGGAGACGTCACCGATAATGCCACAAAGGCACACGGGGAATGTGTCCGACCAAGTGAGAAGGACGAAAACTGCAGAGAGAGCCGCACGGAACATATGACTCGGAGTTGGGCAATGAACGTTGTGAAACACTCCGGAAAAGGGAAACCTGCACGAGATAACCGTCCGCCGAGAACGCGCGCATTCTGTTCGACGTAACCAGCTCTTTCTCAATGTTCTTCGGGGAGAGAAGAGCACGGTCGAGGCTCGCTTACAGAGGAATCGGAAGGGGAATGAGGTGTGAGAAGAGAAGGAAATCAACGCGGGAGGAGAGAGGTTGTAGAGAGGGAAGGGAGGTATTCGTTATGTATAGTAGAGACTCCGAGCTGCAACAAATATGCATTATTACAGTCGAAAAGATGGACTGGGACGGAAATATTTACGACAGTAGAAACAAAACAGGGGACAGCGAGGAAGAAGAGGAAAGGCAAATATAGAGAGCAAAGTGAACAAAAAGTGAGCGAGAGTATAAGTAAACGAGTGAAATGTGCAAATGGGTGAAGTTAATGAGTGACTAGGTTAATTAAGCGAGCTACCAGAGGCTTGACTGTCTTCGGTGAAACGATGAAGGGTATGCCTACATTCCTTCCCAGGTGCTGATGAAGGCTGATAAACGCGGAATGTCCTGTTCACGCGGTTAAGTACACAGTAAACTTCAAAACACCTATGTAGGTGCAATCGGTTAATTATCCAACGTCTATAACTCACACCTCTTGATAGGTGTTGTTCCACCTTTTGATAGGTGTTGTTACACACCATGAAGCAATGTTGCCTCCTTCTTTATGGTACCCTACATTTGTCTGTTGTGCAACTCTTTTAGGAAGCAAATTCAGAGCCCTGGAGAGCACTTGAGCTACACAGGACGCCTAATGTTTTTGCATTTGTTTGAGGGCGCTTTATCGATAGAAATATCATGCAAAAAGTGGTGTTCCGGTCAATTGATCTACAAGGCTGTCTGTGTTTGCTTGAGAACAAAAAACGTTTATACAACAACTAAATGTATGGTCCCATCAAAAAAATAAATAAAGAACATTCAAATAATTGTACATATACTTTCACTTTCGTTTGAAACTTTAAAGGAAGTTTCGTCGAAGTGTTTACTTCGTTAGTCAAGGATACCCAGATATTTGAGCAGAACTCAAGGTTATTTGATCCAGTAAATTTTTCACGGTACATGTGCGGCACAGTACAAAAAACGTCAAACGGATGATGAAATGACTGTTTGCCAGGGATAAATTGGCATTTTACTAATCGCTTGTTCTGTAGTGCGCCAAAATAAAACTGGTACACGAGGGTAGAAAGCCAAAAACCTGCTGTTCGGTACGAAAAATTTAAAATATAGCGCACTATTTCCGATCGGCTTTTCTTCCAAAGCTCTCCGTCTTTTCACTGTAATGCATCCGCTATGCCCGAGCGCGTCAGCCGAACCCAGCTCATTCATTGGACACCAGCACTGTGTAACTCGGACATATGTGCTCACCAACAATGAATCCGTCGACCAATATTTAAATTCACGTTCGTGACCAAACAGTGCCGTGACGGCACATATCCTCACTTGAGGATGACAAGCTCCACGCCGTGCTTAAAAAGCACCGTGCAATCTTGGAGTCCTCACCTCCGGTGCCCAAGCACGTTACGACCATGTTAGTTTTCATTTCGATTTTGAGTTGAGCATCAAAGCAAAGAAGTTAGAAGTTAAAAAAAAGAAAGACGTTCAGGACTCCCTTTAATGCCGAATTAGAGCGCAGCTCTTGAAAAGAAGGAGGAGGGGAGGGTATGCCCCTTTTCCTTTCCTGCTCCTCTCGCATTTAGATAGAAAGTTTCGCTACATTCACCGCTAGATTAACCGGGAAAACGTCCACTCTAACTTTAGGGGTGCATTTTTACGCTAAATTTTGCGGGGCATTTTTTACGCTAAATTTTGCGGGGAATTTTGTCCTCAATATTTAGCGGGGAATCATTTCCGACAAATATGGGGGAAAGTTTCAGCTATATCTAGCGGGGAAGTTTTCCCACTAAATTTAGTGGGGAAATGTTTCCGTCAAATTTTGCAGCGAATCGTTTCGGCCACATTTAGCGGGGATTTTTTTTTCGCTAAATTTAGTGGGGATTTTTTTCCGCTAAACTTACCGGGAAATGTTACCGCTGAATATAGTGGAAAATATTTCTCGCTAAATTTACCATGATATTTTTCCGCTAAATCTTGCGCGGAATTTTGTCCGCTAAATTTAGAGGAACAAATTAACTCCTCCTCCTCCCTCCTAAGCCTCGTGAAGTCACACGTGACGTCACATGTGACGTCATTTAGAAAAGCGTTCCATACTCCAACACGTCGCTACGCCGCCGCCGACGGCGACGTCGCCTAAGCCGGAAACAGGCGCCTAAGAGCTGCGCTCTAAAATCATTTCATAAATTATTTTCTGCAGAAACATACATAATATTACATACCTAAACGTCACAGCCAAGCTTTAGTTTCTAAATAAAATATATATTTAAATCAGTGTTTCAAACTCAACAATAAAAAAATTCGGTAGAGACACTTAAGACTGCTTACGTGTGGGAATGCTAACACATTACAGTCCCTGTGGTAAAATGTTTTATGTTCATGACGTGCCGCCACCTCCTCCCCACTGGCTGCGCCGTCACGTGCCCAATGAAGCACTCATTAGGCACAGATTTAGTCAGCCAGAACCGTAGCTCCACCGTGGCGTCGGCAAAGCGTGCTCGTCTCGCACCCCAAAGGCCCAGGTCCGATTCCCCCCAGACCGAAATGTACCAAAATGTTTATTTCAAAGCCATTAATTTACTGTGTGTACAGGAACCTCACGGAGAACTTTGACGTCAGTCTGAGCATTTTTGACGGGTTTTACTCTTTGTTCCGTCGGCAAGTTTCGGCACCATCGCTTGGTCATGCCGCTGAAGACGCCGGATTTTCGCGTAAAGCGACATATAATGATTTCGCATTAAAACCACTACATTTAGAAGAGGCGCGAATAACAGTGTAATGAAATTGATTGATTTATTAGTCTATAAATGCAATTATTAATTATTCAGAACAAATATTTTTTCTTCGACAGTAAATTGGCGCAGAAATGTTTCGGTGGAGCCCCATTATGGCTTCTGTTCGTGACGTAATGACCAGATTTTGCCTCTCTTGTGGCTTTTGTTCGTGAGGTCAATACGAGGATTTGCCTCTCTTTGACATCACGACTTGTGATATTGGTTACCTATTATCACTTGCAAACTAATTTCGATGACGTGTGTCAAATTAACAATAAAAGCTTGGAGTCGTCGCATTCTGAAATAACACGATAAAAATGGTCAGTCTGACATTGTCCTTATTTTCGTGGATGAAAACAAGCTTATTAAAAATAGAGACATCCTATGAAGGCCAACGAAAACGGCACTTTTAGTCGCCGATGTCACAAATAACACCTCCTGTTTTTTTTTTCTCCTACAGACGTTCCCTTCTGTGTCATTTCCTACTTTATTTCTAACCACAGTGTCGGCTGCTACAGAAAATGATTAATGGTTACCATCTCTAATGCACTCTCCTTGTATTTTTGTTAGACGATATATATTCAATAGATATGGTCTAAGAAAACTTACTCGCTCACTCACTAAGTGAGGGAGTAAATGAAAGTGGGTGAGTGGGTG
>JAZHYW010007988.1:0-2500 GCA_037355805.1 Ixodes ricinus | reverse complement strand
TAATCTTGTAGGGGGACAATAGCAACTTCTGCGACACACAAAGGGATCCTCGGGAAGAGGGGAGTTCCACCCTCCCCTTCTCTCGTCGTGGCCGGAGGCGAGACGACCTCCTTCACTAGCTGTCAAGGATCCTAGACGAGACTTACAAACGAGGCGTTAGCGACATCCACCAGGTGCTCTTTGCTAATCGTTTAATTCGTCTTAAAATTCCTTTTCAAGGCTTTTATAACAAGACATTGGTATGTTCCATGTGATACTGCTCTTTTGAACACATATAGACCAAAAAATGAACGCCGAAATTTCGTTGTAGCATCCCTTTAAAGTGGAAACAAAGAGAGATAATTGCAGAAATTCAGCTAAAGCATTCTAAAAATAATAGAACAAGATAACTGAACTTGAAACTCCGTAGACCTCAAACGCTAGAAGGCACAACTCTAAAAAGTCGCGGGGCCTTCGGAAAAAAGAAAACAGGAAATGGAGTAAATTAGGGAACAATAAAATGTTTTGGGTTGGATCCATGTCTGGAAGCGTACGTGCCCGCGCCAAAGCACACACGCGGACGAACACAAACGAACAAACACGAACAAAAAAACTCAACTTCAGACACCCAAGGAACATGCACAAGTAGCAAGTCGCTTAGGAATTTCTACCAAGAACGAGCAGCCAACCCCTCTCTCCCCCATGATTTGAGCATGCTCTTTAAGTGATACTGCCGACGAAATATATAGCCACCAGTAAAATAAAACTATGTGTGACAGTCAAGCGACGGCCGTGCCTGTGCGGCAGAGATAGGAGTGCGCTTGACCCCATTGGTCGCGAACCAGCTTCGAGAACGCGCGTCCGACGGCACCGTCGTTTCTTCGTAGGCTCGTCTCACTTTTTATATCTCGTTTCACTTCAATTCAATTCACACCCCATGCAACGAGCCGACGGGGCCAATGACGTCTTCTCGTACGGGTGTTATTTTCGACTAGACCGATAAGGCACAGCAAATGCGCAATGACCTTGAGTTTTAATTCTATCCATATCTGTATTTGTCTTCTAGCTTTTAGTGCGCTGTAACCTATGGTAAAAAAAATGTTTAGCGAAAGCATGTTTCAGATGGTTTAAATATTACAGCGATAACTATTATGGGCTCTCCTTTCTCTCAAAATGCTCTAGGGCGTCTGTCGTCGATATCGCCAAGTGACTGCAAAAGAAAAGCCCCAGAACCCGCCGCAGTCTTCTCAGGATTTGATGGCGTGTTCGCCGAATATTATGCTCTCGCGCTAAAACCCACGCCAGCTGCTTGTTTTTCTTTATTGCAACACAAATAATACGTGTCATTTTATTTAAAAATCTTGCTTCAGGCTTTTTGGAAAGTAAGTTAAAAACACCAACGTACGCGATGCACGTTCAAGACCCCAGGCTAGCGGGGGTACCGCACAAGGTAAAGTTATCATGCACAGCGTGAACCAGAGTCGCCGCAGCTGAAAAGGAGACCGACCTTAGACTGTCTGAACACGAACGTCCACTTTTTTTTTTTAAGCATTCACTTTTATATGCGATTTACAAGTCCTAGCCACTCGCGCATAGGCTCGCGCATGAAACAAAAAAACTTAATTACTCAATTTCTAAGTGAGAGTAAAAAATAATGGAAATAAACTGTTTCTCTCGACATGCACCACCTGACGGTATAACAGGTTTAATCCAATTTAAAATTTAAAAAAATAAGGGCCGTAATTGGCCAAAAGTTTCTTTTAGTTCCGAAAGCCAATTAAAAGAAAAACAGGAGGCAGCTCAACCTTGGCGTTACAACGAACTCGAAAAATTTATGCTGGCTGTTAAAATTATTTGTGTTTCGTTTTTTTTTCCTTTGGTATTAAGTTATTAATTGTTGTTCCGCTTGGTCTTGCCTCTTGTCTTCGGTGTGCTTGACGACGAGGAAGTTGTCTTGTTCTAGTTGAGAATTTTCGTACTGGAATATATAAGAAAATTAATTGGAAACAATTTAAAAATCTTATTCTATTTTAATGAATTATTTAAGCAGTTAAGAATACCTGCGTTTCTTTGTATTCTCATGTATGTTTTCATTTTATTTATTACTTGTCTCTTATATATTTTTATGTTTCCGTTTTCTTTGGGGGGGAGAGCAGACATCATTTCATTTCTTCGTTGTTACTTAATTTTTTTAATTACTATTATTATTATTTTTTACAAGAGATTATCTTTTTATAGCTATAGATACCCTGATATTTACATATTTACATATTACATTTTCCCCCAAGGACAAGGATCGCACTTATGAAGCTTCCTGTTTTCGTCCCGTATTCGTATGATGTGTTTCTGTAAATACTTTATTTTTTTTTATTTAAATTGCAAGGTATGAGGATGTATTTTGAAACTGACCCTAAATATTTTGTCGTTTTAATCAACATTACTTTCCCTTTCGTACGTTGTTAGTTGTCGGTGATTGGTATTGAGGTGCTGTAAAAAAAGATCAACCTTTTTATCTTTTTAT
>JAZHYW010007987.1:0-31083 GCA_037355805.1 Ixodes ricinus | reverse complement strand
TTAATACGTACATTAGCTATTTTATTAAGTTGTGTCGGTCGAGTATCAAGCCGCTTTTTGAAAGTTGATATCGTTGGTTCAACGTCTGTGGACTGGACGTCGAATTGTTGTATTGGAGAGTTACATATGGGACAAGGGGTGTACCCCTATACACCCCCTATTTCTTAGAGTGTATGACCGGCTTCGTGAAGCAGCCGCTGCGTGCCGTTATATTAAAGCGATAGCTGTCAGTGAAACACTGCGATTTCGCGGCGTCGACTGCGCTCTAAATGGACGCGGCCCATTTTCGGCACTCCGCCAAACGTTCCACCGACCGCAGATGACACGGTAACAAGCAAGCACGACAATACGCATGGTCGATGCATGGTAGCAAGATAACATGCATGGTCAGTAAAACAGCCTCCGCCGGGCAATCTGGCAGTGCACTGGGATGAGTGCCCATATGACCCAGAACAGCACAAAACCCAATTCTCAGGATACACGCAAATAAAACTTCCTTGAATTTTACGATGCATTCTGTAAACAACCCTGGGATAGCAGGAGCATAAGTGCCCCGTCAATGTACCTAACAGATACAAAGCTATAATACCTGAAAGAATAGCCAGAATGATGGTAATGATAGTCTGTGCCTCTTGCAATAAACCGTAATTTGAGAGTGCACTTCGTCTTGTCTTTTTCCTGCCCGTGTTTATTCGGCGCTTTTCGTTTAGCACTCGTGACTATTTGTACCAAAGCGACGTACGAAAACACGCTCGCCTCTTACGCAGAGAGCTGCAATGCTTTCTACCTTATACACCTCCATTGGTTCCTAAACGCTATGGCATATTCGTCCGGTCTGTTAGTCGTATTAATACGAAACGCCTAGGCGGACTCTATGGTGCACTCTCGCCCCTTTAACGATCATTCAGTCAATCTGCTCCGATTGTTCGCGGCAGGAACGACGACATGAGCTTAAACAACCCATTCGTCTTTCCTGTTTTTTTTTAATCAATGCTATCTGGCTCAAAGGGCCGTAGTACGAGGGGCAGAATAATACAAAAATAAGAAGAATACACTTGAACACCAGGGATAATGTGGTTCAAAACATTATACAATATATATAAGGCACCCAGCGTACAAAACAATAATTATTAGTAACACAAAGACTCTGAATTTGTGACATCAGCGTGCAACTTGTTCTGAAATGGTGACATCAGCGTGCAGAAATGTGGCCTAAAACATTATGCAATATAACTAGCACCCAGCATACAAGAAAATAACTATTAGCACGTCATCTGAAGGTGAGAAAAATAAATTTCAATATATAAAAAAGGGCAGGGGCTTTATCGATAAAATAGTCAACAGTGTGAATTGGTAACTTCAGCGGACAACTTGTTCCATTCAGCAATGATCCTAAAAAAAGAATTATTTGAATGTGTACCAATTGTACTTGATACTCCAGTATTGAACATGCATGAGATAATATGGTGTTTAATCTGCCTGAAAATGTAATGCATCTTGAAGTGTCAATATTTAATTTACCCTGAATCATTAAAGATATTATCTTGATTTTATTTATCCGCGCTCTTTTAGCTTAATGTTAGCAGGTTAGCTTGTTGCAACATTTCTGAAGGGTAGCTTCACGTTTTATATTCTGTTGTGAACAAACCGTATTGCTTTCCTTTGTACACGTTCTAGCTTATTAATGTTAATTTTAGTGAATGGTCACAGACAACATTTGCATATGTAAAATTGGTCATAATATCGTGTTATAGAGTTGTTGTGTTGGGGGAAGAGTGCCTCCAAAGACTTTTCATGGCCCAAAGCTGCTGGTCGCTTCCGTTGCAATGTAATCAATGTGTTTATCCCATAAGAGTTTATTACTATATAACCCCAGAACTTGTACTTTTCGACACATTGGATAGGTTGATTATCAATGCAATATGAAAACTCCCGAGGACTCTTTCCGCATAATGAACATTGAAACAGTGTTTGAGGTATGCAACTTCATTTGCCATCCGGACACCAGGACCGTGTCCTCCATAAGCAATTATTCAAAACTATTTAGACTTGATAAACCTTAACTTTTTTGTATGAAATGCAATCGTCTGCGAATAATATTATGTTGACGTCTATGCTTTTAGTTGTATCGTTGATATCATTGTATATGTGTGTATATCTATGTAGCTATTAATGTATCAATGTATCAATGTATCTATAATAATAACGTCAACTGCTTTATTGTAATCAAGCACCTTAGTCTTCGTAACTTTAGGCCTGTGGAAACGTAGGGGTAGCTCCAGCAGCACCAGTTTATGAGCAGAGATTTTGTCTAGTACTTCAACGCTAAATATTTTTGTATTCACTACTACGTAGAATATATTTAATGTTCCGCGTTGTCAGTTTTTTTCTTTTCGAAATTCGGTGTACTTTTTTCGGTGTTTATTTTCAAATTTTATTTTCAGTTTCTTTCGGTGAATACGAAAGTAACACCATCGGACTCCGGATCAGATGATCCTTGTAGCTGGGATATTTGTGATCACTCAAAAAATAACGACGCATATACATAGGTAGTCTTGGCTACAAGTTCCGCCAGGACACACCTCAAAATCGAGGAATTCGCGGGCATAATCTGCGACGTGCTTCTTTTCACTTCCCATTACGACGAAGTGACCGTCTGAGGTGATGACCGTACAGAAACAAGAGGAATGACAAAAAATAATCCATTGTATTTATGTTTTTAACCACAGAGAAGTTTGAGAGAGGGTGTTAAAAAAGGTTTTAACGGCTTTCCTCGATGTCCTCTGAAGTGCATGAAGCGAAAAACCTTATACTAGCAACATCCGACCTTTTTTTTCTTTTAACGACCGGGAACTTGACACACTCAGCCCGATCGACAAAAAGGACACAGATGTCCCGCGAAGGCCAATCCAAGACCTCTTTTGTTGCATGTTGAAGCTCCGAAGAGGGCAATCACGAAGACATCACAGAATGTCGAACCTCGCAAAGCCCCCTCTCTCTCTCTCTCACCCTTTCCTCCCCCACCCAACTCGACGGGGCCCTAAAAAACTGACCTTTTTTGGTTAAAACTGAATCTTAGAAAACGATTTAGACATATTTTTATCGGTTTTTCTCGGTTTAAACAGAAAACGCCGAACCTACAAACTGACCTTTTCGGTTTAAACCGAGTTTCCGAAAGTTGATTCGGCGTACTTCTATCGGTTTTTATCGGTTTAAACCTAAACCTCCGAACCCTAAATATATTCAAGTATAGAAATTGAAATTCCCTGAATTCTAGTACAAGATTGCACTATCTGCACTAGGTCAAACGTGAACGCGATATCTAAAAGGCAATCTGCGCTGTCACTTCCTTGAGAACCGTCCGATAAGGGTCCCAGCTCATCGATGGCAGATTAAAGTCACCTGCTACAGAACTTTTCTGTCACTTCTACGGTGCTTTAAAAGATATGACTTCGTCTCTTTTAAGGCCGAAAGAGGTGCGTTAGGAGGCGTGTATAACGCTCCCAATACTAGAGAGGAGCCATGTATTTTTACCTTACACCAAAAGTGCTTCGGCCTGTTTCTGTTCTTCCACTTCAACAAAACAATTCCTGATTTAAACACTATTTCTACACCTGCACCCAAAGTTTGCCTATCTTTTCGAACTATTTCATACCCTGAAAGCACGATTTCGTTGTTCGCTATATTTCCGTTATTATGATAATATCTGATCGTACGTGAATAGAATATGAATGTCCGCAGAGGCTCTACATCTGAGTACCTTCGCGTCATGATAAAATATGAATTGAAGTGCAACGCACACGTTAAATATGTAACAAAAAATCGAGTGAGAAATTATTTGTTTCTATAGAGAACGTTAAAATTTTCAACTCGTGACATCCAAGCTTTAGCATACACTTCCCTCTTGGGCCTAATAGTAGAATATGCAAAATGACCTGGTTTGCTCATCTACAAAAATTGTAATTATTATTGAAAGTGTTCACCAAAAACCTGCAACATTTATTTATCACAAATAAGGTCATTGCGAGTCACCTACAGAATTTATAAAAGGAGACCAGACTAGTTTCCACTGCTGATTGAGCAAAACGTGGCCGATTAAAATTTGTGTTCCTACTTTTAAATAACTCATATATACTTTTAAATAACTCATATTTAATTGATAAACCGAAGTATGTAAAGCGCCCAGAAGTAAGAACCACTAGAAACAAGCACAGCAATACACTTGTTGTGTATTTCTTTAACAATAATGTTATCGTGTACTCACTTTTTCCATCCACTATAAGTGACCAGAACAAACTAGATACATAACTGTTTAATTATACAAGTGTTGACTCGTTTATTGGTGCCATTGAAAAACATTTTGGTAAATCTATGATTTGATGTTATTTATTTTTCAAGAAAGATGCGCCACTATTTTTTCTTTGTACTCTAGGTTACCTCAAACTGTATATCAGTGTTTCTCTTGTACCTCAATGGAATACTTCCAAGGGATTGGCAGTATTCTAAATTAAATGTTAAAAAACCTTAACGTCTCCGAAGTCACGCCTCAACTGTCGCAGTGTTTCACCTTACGTGTTGCGTAACGGTTTACAACTTCTAAAGAATTTTGTCATTTTTATAATCCCAGTTCCTCTGGCCATAATGTCCGTACATAACAGGAATATTTATTTAAAGTCCTCAAGTTTCAAGAAAAGGGCGCTTTGCGAATACTCTGATAATTTTGCAACCGCCCAAACACTAGGAAATAAGTAATGACAGGGTGTTTTTATGCTTTAGGGCCCGCTTAATAGAAGAGGTTAAGGTAACACTTATCCGGCAAGTGCTGGTGAGTTATACGGCCAGGGACACATATTATCTAGGGTTCGTCTTCGTGATAATTATTTCACAATTTATTTTAATTATCTTTTTTTAATTAGTGGGCATAAGCATATGATTTCATTTCAAGGCTTATTTAGCGTCATTGAAAATCACTACATCAGTCAATTTTAGAAAAACTTTGAATGCGTGGGATGCTCAGTGTTACGCTAGAGTTACCATACCATCTGGTCTTTACCAGTGGTTGCAACCAGATGACAAAGTTTCAAAGCCTACTCATGTGTGTTTAAAAAGTGGGAAGCGATTTTCGGATATTTTTCGGTAACTTAGCGCACAGCAGAGCCCCCAAATGCAGTGGAAAGACCGGTGTCAGCTACAGGGGACGAGCCCAATCTTCTTATAGGACTTAATTGAAATTCGTTTATACCTTTGGAAACCTAAAAAGGTTTATATCCGAAACATTTTCACCTGGTTCCAAACATTAGCGCTGTGTTTGGGCAAAGACTGGGAGCGTTCAGCAATGCGTAGTTTAGTTTGTCTGCGCTAAACCCCGGTTTTCTTTTCTTCCCACACAGCCGACCGGTATGTCGATTCTACTGAGTCAGATCTAAAGTCTTGGTAGCTTCAGGTCAATGAAACAACCACCACCCTTGTTACGGCGCCACTAATAAATTATGACGCCAAGGCGCGCAATTCGGCTCATACGTCAATTTGGTTTTGAAGAAGGAGAAAGGGATGTGCCATCCCCGGCGAAATTCTTCAACGATCCCAACAAAATGCAACAGCTAACGTCGGCGCATGGTCGCAAAGCGGGGTTTCTAAATTTACGCTAAGCCCGTTTCCACTATTTTTCTGAATCTTCCTAATAATACCTTTCGCCCGCAAATCTTTCGTCTTACTCAATGTCCTCTTAATTATATTGCCTTCGATTAACGGCGAGCCCTAGACCTAGCTGAAGTGGCCTTTATTTTCCCGACTGAACGTTTCTGATAAACAAGACCGTCGTGGGCTTTCTTTTTTTTTTTGAAAATGTAATTTTAAACATAAATGTCAGAATAATAACTTATGCAAAAACATAATACGCCAAAGGTGCTTAACCAAAAATGTGGCGTTTGTGAGCGGTAATTGCAATTTCTTTCAACGACATCGAGAACAGTTTGATAACGCACTACATTTTCGCTGTTTAAAATTAGGCGACCTCGAGGCCTATGAGTGTTTCATGCGTCCTCGACGATTGGTAGATTTTTGTAAAAACTCCGGCTTAAAAACGATTACGAAAACCCATCGAAACATAGATAGGACATCTTCCTAACTACCGCCCTAGCAGATCGCCAGAAAAACGCATAACTCGGTCCAAGTTTGGCAATACTAGGTGTCTAACTAAGGCGAAATACGAATTTGCTTTAAGGCATTGTACACTGCCAAAGTACGTTCCCTTGGGCCCTCTTTCGATTTCTTAATGGCTCACTACATAATTGGAAAAGTGCCATAAATCAGCTGAAGATACCACGCATCAACCGAACCGCCAGCAATGAAGCATGATTTTGGCATTTGTACGGCCATTTAAGCCCAAAGTTGCCTAGAGAAGTTTGAACAACCAAGAGTGAAGCCGAATCCTTGCATATTCTCGTGAATCTAAGTCCTAATACTGCCAGGTAACAACCATCTAATAAAGAATTTAACCGTCCCATTTGTTTAGCAATAATTAGGCTCCAAAGTACGAAGAAAATTAAGTTTGTTTATACCTTGTTTTCATAAATGTTTTAAGCCCTAAATTGCCAGATAAAACCCAAATTGTTGCTAAAGAATTGCGCTACTTGACTATGAAGAACAGAGAGTTCTGAGGATTGCAATAGCAGCCATGACACCGGGATGGGACGAGCAAGTTGACTTAAGTAAAAATGTGTAAAGCTAATCTGGCCACTTGAAGGTGGTGAATGATACATCACACTTTTTGGAACTGCTGGCCCCTAAGGCTGTGTTGCCAAATCGTGAGAAATTTCTCACAAACATAGCTCCAGGGGACAACGAGGAACTAAACTCGAACGCAAAATAAATAAGAGATACGTTTGGTTTTAAAAATAATATTTTACATGCATTCGAATTAAGTTTACCTTTAGCCCTTGGCGTTAGGCTTTCAACACAAAGTTGGAGATTTTGCACGATTCGGCAACACTGAACTAAGGTGCCCTGTTCAGTTCGCATAACTGGCATAGTGTGGGGTAGCTGACGAGCCGCCTCTCCACTCCCCTTACGGGCACTGCAACAAAGCTATGAAATGTGACCCTCTTGCTTCTCAGCCCGCCTTCACCTTCTGAATGCCGCGTTCTCACTGAAAGTAGATCCGTAACCGCGAAGCAGATCCTCGCGTTCTCAACCCTAAGCGCCTGCGGATCGAGTGGTTGGGGCCCGTTTTCGCCTAAACGCTTCGAGACCGATTTGTCTCAGCCGCTTTCGGAACCGCTGAAGTGGCAACCAATTGCAACACGACCCTGACGTGATGTAACTTGGTTTCAAGACAGGATGACATCTGCTGCTGGTAATGGGTTCAAGGCGCTGTAGTCCTAGCGACAGCGAACAAACCAACGAAGAAACATGATGTTCACGTCCGTCACTTCAATCTGCGGCCGCAAAGAATTAGCTCTCAATCTTGACGGCTTTGATCCTGTGATTTGGTTCTGGTAAGCTAGTTTATTTATTGTTGAGGGTGCCAAAGTTCCTTGCAGCGCCGCCTTGTTAATATCTGCCGTAGAACCTCGGAGCCCGTCCACCATCGTCCAAAACAACAGTTTCTGCACGCACTAAGGCAATCCCGTGAACTACTGAAAGTTTTCTACACCATGCATGACCACCACGAAGGCCCATTGAAATGTTGTGAGCCTAATTGCGTAGACAACCCACTACCGCGGAGCTTGCAGGGTACCTGCGCTAGCCCGACCTGAAACGTTTCTACTACCAGAAAGAATGAAGGGAACCTACTACACAAAACAAAGTGTACGTACCAGACGATCTATAGGTAATTCATACACTCTAAGAAAAAATGGAGGAAAAAAGTAGCAACGGCGGGTCTTCCTCCCTTCTACTGACGCGCCCCCAAGCGGACACGAGAAAAAGGGAGGAACGAAACGTTTTTCTCCTTCTCCAGGCAGACGGGAGAAAGCTTTCGCCCTCCCGACTCATCTTCTTTCGGTTTCGTTTTTCGAGCAGGTTGCGCACGTTGTTTAATAAATGCTGTTGAGTTGATTGAGCTTCAGCGGCAGCGAAGGCCGCCTGTAATTCCGTCTTCTAGTCCAAACGTGCAGAACATTTCGGTTGCATTGACGTTTTTATCACTAATTTTATCAAACGAGCAAACGAAGCCGCTAGAAACAGCGAAGTTCCGGAGCAGTGCCAGCAGCGCCACGTACACTGGGTAAAATGGGCGCTCTCCGTATTGCGGGACTCACGCGGAGCTACAGTAGCGAAACCACGCGGAAATGTGTCGACGTTTTCGACGTTATGGAAATCGCAGGAACTGCGTCCGAGACAGGCAGGTTTTGCTGCCGGCTGCCTGGGTGTTTTCCGTGCTGAGTTCGGTTCTGTTTTCCGATGCCGAGTGCAACCGGCGTTCAACGTGGTTCTGTATTCGTGCGTGTCAGCAACATAGCAGCAACATCGTGATGGCAGTGTTGTGGGTTGTGAACAGAAGACTGGAATTACCGCCGATGTGACCGTGTGTTCGCGTATCAGTGGTGTAACAACAAGATGAGATGACGTAAACCGTCGGGCATTGATGCCGCTGGTTGGGCCGTGACTCGGAGGGGCCGGGGTGTCGCAGGTTCCCTATTGAAAAAACCAGCTTAAGCTGGTCCCAGCTTCAAGCTGGGTTATTGCCCCAGCATGCCCAGCTTGGCATGGTGGTCATGCTGGTTGATCTGGTCATACTGGTCATGGTGGTTGATCTGGTTATACTGGTCATGCTGGTTGATCTGGTCCCAGCTTCAAGCTGGGTTATTGCCCCAGCATGCCCAGTTTGGCATGCTGGTCATGCTGGTTAAACTGGTCATGCTGGTGGACTTCCCAACCAGTTTAACCTGTTTAGATCAATACACAAGATAAACAAGCCAAGCTCTTCAGAAAAGCCAACTCGGCATCCAATTTATTATTTTCGTACTTGCGGCCGCCTCACATGAGCTCAGATGCTACATATCCTCGGCGCTGACACAGTACTAACCGACGCACAGACAGTGGTTCTCGGTGCAAAGCCAACAATGTTAATACAACCAGATTGCTTATCTTTCAACACGAAAAATACTAGACACACGCCAAAAACAGGCAATAGCAAAAGAAAATACTACACGGATGAGAGAAGCGAACCTGGGTCCCGCCAGTGATGGGGGCGAAGCGGCAACTTGCGTGGTCGGCAGAGGCGAGGAAATCCGTGTGGCTTGGATGGCATTGGCGATACTCCTCGGCACCACCGTCATTCACGAGCACACACACGTTCGAAGACACGAAGCGACGCCTCAGTCGGGACGTCCGACATCTTCCCGCACTGAACGGACTGCCGCTCGCTGTCTCCTCAAAACCCGCTTCGCTTGCACCGTCGTTCAAGTAGTCTCCAAACAACGCGCACACAGCCGTCCCTTCGAAAATCTGCCCAAGATAGCCAAACGCGTCTCAAATTCTCCGTTCCTACAACTCTCTCTCTCTTTTCTCGCACACAAAGGTAGCTTGCAGCGCGCCTGACGCGCCCGGTCATCTACCAAAAACGAGAGGACAAAGAACAGGACGTGGCCTCGTTCCAGCCTAAGCCGACCTTGGCGCGCGCGCTCCCAGCAATGCCAGTTCGGCTATCTCTAGCCGACCTTGGCGTGCGCGCTCCCAGCAAGACCAGCTTAGCCACCACGATTATTAGCTCGACCAGATTCACCAGCTTGTCTCCCAGCATGACCAGCTTGTCTCCCAGCTTGACCACATTGGCTCCATGGAAAACCAGTTTGACCAGTTAGGACCAGACTGGCTCCCAGCTACACCAGACTGAATCTAAAACCAGATTCTAGTTAGACCATGCTGGTTTTTACTTAAACCACACTGACCAGCTTAAATTCTAGCTTGCCCAGCTTAAACCAGCTTGATTGCCAGTTAAACCAGTTTGACTACCACATTGACCAGATTGACCAGCTTAGTTACCAGCTTGGCCAGTTTGATTTTCATGCTGGTTTTTCCAATAGGGAAGACATTCTGCTTTACATTAAAACGTTTAATACCACTTGAGGGATTAGGTGCAATCGATCGACGTGCGGATTGCGGATAGTCATGTTGGAATGCTGGTCTGAACAGTAAGCTCCTATCGTACAGTGGCCAATGTGACTGTCGGTTGTCTCGTCTCCGAGAGCGATTGCGCTCTGGGGAAAGGACTGAATAGTACGAAATCGTGACGGAAAGTGCGTATATTTACAGTGTGGAATTTTAGCATTAAAAAGAATAGATAAAATCGAAAAAAAAGGCTACCCTTTATTTTGCTGTTTAAATATACTACAGTTCCTGGAGAAACTGCCCTCCAAGTGGCGCGCTGGGATGAGCGCTAGAAGCTTTCGAGCTCGCCACGGCGTAGCTCCGTACACTTAACACCTGCCGCAAGCCGCGGCTTTGACTGCATTCAAGTTGATCGAAAAGCGATTTCTCAGCCCGTGAAGCATCGCTTCCAGCTGAGTGAATATCCGCTCTACAGAGATTAATTCAAGACGGCAACTGCAGCCTTGCGCGAACAGCACAAATAGAAAAACAAACACTACAATAGAAATACAGGCTACGACGTGCCGTGCGGGGAAACAAACTCATGGCTTCGAACCGCATTGGAGCGGCTTGATTTATTGGCTTTCAAATAATTACGGCATGATCGAGCGCTTGCTTTTTAATAAGAGATTCATCCCCTGAGCCATTCAAAATACTCTCAGAGGTATGACATTGCTGGGAAAAAATCAACATGCTGGGAATATTTTTGTTGCTTATTCAGTCACCGATAAATTCCGAACGTTCAAAACGACCAGTATAAAAGACGGAAACGCAGAGCTCGGGTGTAGTGTTCGTGTTAGTGTGCTGTTGTATTGATGTTTGTGTCTGCAATGTATGTGTATGTGCTCAATGTATGTTCACCTGATGCTTGTAGTATGCGTAGTGTGTGTATTGTAGAGGTTCCCGAAGATCCTGAAGCGCAATGGTGGCCTGAGGAAACAAAAATATTTTTTGTAGAACATGAATTGGGCTGTACCTAGCGCCACCTAGCCTAGCTACTTGCAATTACTCTGCTTGACCCTGCCATCTGGTGGCAAGCGATTTAACCTTCTTTCACGCTACGCGACAAACAGCGGCTTCGAGTTTGTTCTTTTGAGAGCGGCTTTTCGTTTCGCGGATTGAGTTTGCCATTCCTCCGTGATGTGCGGTTGACGAAGGAATTGTGACTCGAGGAACACCAAAGGTAAGACGTGAAGTGCGCGAAGTTAACTAGGTATCGGTTGTCTCCGTTTAACATCGCAGTGCTGTCGACGAGAAGACTGAGGAACTGCTTTCGAAACGCAAGTTTCTGTACCTGTGGGGGAATCTGGCTTCGGAAATAAACACAGTTCGCGGAAAGCTCGTGTTACGCTTTTATTTGCTGGTCCTCTCGTCCCGTACAAGAGACGCAGCGTCCTCGTTAAGCCTTATTGAGCTCGATTCGCTCGATTCAGGGCCGCCATAATGAGATGCAGGCGACGGAGGAACTAGTTGCTCCCCTGCTTCAGGGACGAAAGTTTCTCCCTTTCTGAAGGAACATAGGTTACAAGACCGTTCCTCCCCTAAAGGAGGACTATCGATACCCTTTTTTCTAAAAGTGTACGATGTTTATTTGAGCTAATATAAAAATAAGTGTATTTTACTCCGCGAGTGACGCAGATAGAGTGAGCCAAAGTACCACTGAAGGCCCTCCTTCCCGGAGCGTGAAGTCATATCCAGAGTGTTTGGAATCTCCGCCTCTCGCATCTTCAGCGCCTTTCAAAGCAATGGACGCGCACTTTTTTACAATCAAAAAGGTCAGAAAAAAGGCGTCACACCTGGTGTCAGTGCGGGGGAATATACCTGCCAGTCTTCCGACGGCAGGTGCTGCTCACACGAGCGACACGCACTTGGCGGCTGAAATATCCTTTTATGACGTAACGACTTGCCAGAGAGTTTTCGTGTTTTCTCGGGTTTAGTTAAATTTTCGAGGAAAATGAACTTGACATTGAGATTCACGGGATACAAATACGCTAGAATTCACCTCTAACTCGTTTTGTTTCAAGAACCTCTTCAGCTTCCTTTAAACCCAAGATGAGAAATAAATGCATTATTATTCGGATGTGTTAGTATCGATAAATGTTCATCTGTGCGCAATAAGGAACTACGTGCATGGGCAGTATAATGAAAACCGAATTTTGTTGCAGTATGATAGACACAATAAAAATGGATGGTATAAAATAAGCGTATTGTACCTATGCTGTCGCGAAATATTATCAACGTTATACTATATTGGAATGCTGCTCTTCATTAAAGTATCCTACCGGGTGGAAATTGCCTTTTGTTAGATTACAATACCCCGGGGAGCACATAATGGTGGACAAGGGTCTATGTTCAATTTCCAATTTCCCTTTTGCAGAAGGGCAGTGATGAGAGTGGTATGTTTACTGCTTGACTATGAGAGCACTGAATTGAGTGACAACTTCAGTGGACGCATGCCTCACCTTGTAAGAAGATAATTGGTAAGACATGAGGGTACAGGTTTTGAATAACTACTAAAGAATGGTCAACGCAGTTTAAGGCAGCCAGTGTTGTCGCCCAAAGTGCAAGTGTTACTGTGAGACTACCATCTTTCAGTCTTAAAATAAAGACCTGCGCGAATGTCAAACCAATTGACCTTATTTAATATTCGCGCCATTTCTAGGCGGCCGCGAGCACTATGTTGAACACTACGAGACTCTTAGGCGCCCATTACCGCATATAGCGAGTTTATACGCCGAGTCCAACGAGTTGTCGTTGGATAAAAGACGCCAATATCTAAGTATGACATATGCCTACAAAATATTAGCTAACCCTCGCCATCCAACATATGATTCCATAAAACGTTCAAGGTTCTTTCGCCTTTTCGAAAACAAGCCCAGCATTGTACGTCCACTCAGCCTCCGCCTTGCAGAATATCATACATCTCTTCAGATTTCTCCCGATGGAATGTCCCTACTCTCACCAGTTGACTGTATTGCTCCCTGGGAGAGACTGCCGGTTTGTTGCGATTGGTCACTTACGAAATATAATAAGCACTGTGTTACTTCAGTGGTTATCCTGCAAGATTTTCAAGAGTTGCAGACAAAGTATGCTGATTATTGTCAGTTTTATACTGATGGTGCTAAGGCTCAATCCTTCACTGGATGTGCCGTTTATTCTGAGAACTTTTCTAGAACTAAGCGCCTTAATTCGACTGCCAGTATCTTTACAGCAGAACTGCATGCAGTGTTGTTAGCAATTGACCATATTAGACTGAAGAGAAAAGCAAGGTCGATTATATATGTGGACTCTCAAAGTGTGATCACTGCAATTAGTTCCCTCAAAGACACCAAAAATATGCTTGTACAGCTTGTGCGTACCAAAATTAATCGTGCATTGCAGAACGGACATCATATTATACTTTGCTGGGTTCCAAGTCATGTAGGTATATTGGGTAACGAAAAAGCTGATAGGATGGCTTCTTCTTCCAAGAACCTTCGGCAGTCAGCAGCCTCGTTACCTTACCAGGATATCAAACCGGTCGTGAGGGCATCGATTTTCCAGAGATGGCAGACAGAATGGGACGAAGAATCCGACAATAAGCTTCATTTCACCAAGCCCATTCTTGGACTGTGGGAGAGTGCCTCTTTAAAGAACCGATTTCATGAGGTCTTGTTATGTCGCCTTCGCATAGGCCATTCCTATATAACCCACAAATATCTCCTCTGTGGAGAAGACCCACCCCGATGTACACACTGCGGGGATGATGTTTCCATCCTACACATTCTATGGATTTGTCCCGGTCTTGATGAAAAACGACGGCATCATTTTCCTGAATTGTTTAGATATCGTATACCTTTTCACCCTGTTCTTTTACTAGGAGATCACCCTTTGATCCCATTTGAACGAGTGCTCAGTTTTATTTCTAGCACTGGTTTTTTACACCAGCTTTAATACCCATGATAATGACGAGCAACGTCCCATCTTATCTAGAATGTGAATGAACAACCTAGTTTGGCGCACTTTGGCCTCAGTAGCTTTTTGCGCCATAAAGCCTCCAATCATCATCATCACCGCATATAGTGGTTATGCCGATGGCAACAGTAACGCCGAACACCAACGGCAACACTGACGTCGCCGTTGGTGTTCGGCGTTACCGTTGCCATCGGCTATGACGTCACAGCCACGTGCGACGTCACGTGACATGGGCGCTTCCACCTGGGCAGCACACACACGCTTGAACGGCTTGGGAACGAGCGCGGGTTTATATGAGAAGGCTTTGCGAACGGCGCCCGCTAGCGCTATCGCGTTCCACTCTTAAAGGCGAATCCTAGGCGTCCTCTAAGTTTTTGTATCTGATAAATATTGTGCTGCTTGAACTCTGTAGACTTTGTCCCTCAGTGTCGGTGGTGGTGACCTGAGTTGCAGACTATATTAAGAGGTGCACTAAATAAACGAGTTAGCTGAGCTGGACGACGTCGACCTGTCCATTTTCTGTCCCTTCTGCGTTTTGATGATTGTCTTCTACCTTAGTCTCAGGTTAATTGAACATGGTTATTTTTGTTGTGTGCACCCGAGCGGGTGCGGGAGGATAGCGTTTCCACACGCGAGCATCATGACAATTCTACGGGACAGCATTGAGAAGCAAGGAGTGCCACATTTTCAAAATGCGCGCCGGAGAGAACGTTGATTTCTTTTTGGAACGTTTAGGTTTTTACCTGACCAGCTACAATAGTTTCACATGAAGGCTAGACATGTCGTACGGAGAAGTGGAGTGTGCATTGGATCCCAGGTAGCTCCTCACCTCTGCGAACTATATTTGGCAGCTTGCGGGAGGATCATTGCAAGAAAAATAAGAGATTGCAGGATCAAGATCATCTTCCGATATGTGGATGATTTTTTTTCTTTGTAACACTGAAATGAATAAAGAAGAGGATGGGTTCAAAGGAAATGTTATGCGTTGCTTCCAAGAATGTTGCACCGAATTGGATTTCACATATGAATTACCCGTTGCAAAATCCATTAAGTTCCTTGACCAGGTGCTTGAGTTCAAAAAAGGCCACGCTGTGCTGATGCCTATGAGCCGCGCTCGTGCCACGGGTTTCTTCCATACAACTCGGGGCATCAGAAATCATAAAATGGAGTGTTGGCACAACAGCTTTTTTTCCATCATAAAGAATTCATATCACCACCAACTTGAACCACGTTTTGAAAAACTGATTAGGCGGCTACGTGAGTCTGGTTATTCAGAGTCTCCCCTGGTGGCCGGTTACTGAAACCATTTGATAGAAATTGAAACAGCCAGCATGCAGGGAATGAGGCCTAAATCAAAGCTACAGATCGAAAAAACGTTGCGGTTATACCCTGCATACATGGACTCACACGCAACCTAAAAACGATTTGCCAGGGGCATGATATTCGGGTTGTGTTGTCGGCACCACACAAGGCGTACTCCATGTGCCGCAGAACTAATCAAAGAACAAATCAAGAAAAGAAACAATGCATACATTGCTCACAGGACGCAGTATACCCCGTGCCAAATAGGCATTGTCTACCACATACCACTTTCCTGTGGCAAGTGCTACATAGAAAAATCTGGGCGGTGTGTCAACGATCGAGCTGGGATCACAAGCGCGCTTCTGTCAACGGAACAACTGGCCGAACATCTCTCTGTACACTGTCGGCTCTGTAATTGCACTCCTAATATTAAAAACATTACCGTTATAGGTCGACACCGGAACCCATATGCACGCGAAGTAATGGAAGCCCTGGCCTTTGAAGAAAGTGGTCAAATGTGCGTGAGCACTCCGTCTATCACAGTCTACGCGAAAGAGAGACATTGAGAGTTTTAGTAGATCGTTCCGATGACTCCGATAACAATACCCGATACTCCGCCGCCGCCTTTACGCATGCATCGTATCGTTATCGGGGTATCGTATAGGCATCGGAAAGATCTACTAAAACTCTCTATTACTGGGGTGTGTGGTACGATCCGCTTAACATCCAATGGATGCAGAGCGGACATGGGGGATGATTTTTATCACTAGCTGTAGTATAATAAAGGAAAAAAAGTAAGACGAAGCATTAAAGCAAGCAAGTTGATAGTCACTGCTGTGTATGTCGTGTCCTTTCTCGGTTTTTCTAATTTGTAATTTTCCAGCTGACCGTATTCAATTCGATAACGTTTCTAGCGCCACCTGCGAAAAAGCGTCAACAAGGAACGAAGAAGGTCCATTTTCGAACGACGGACATTTTGCCCGGAAACTTCATGTTTAAAATAAACGCCGTAAAAACCAAAACAAATTCACTTTCGTGGCCAGCCAATGTCTGTCTTACGTTCCACCCGTTACGCAGCTTTTGTACATAAGATGGGCTTGATAGCGTAGCGAGGGCGACCGAACGGACGCCCCACGAAAGGCGCCAGGCGTTCTAGGATGCTTTTAAACTGACATTGATTTAGTAACGTCGATTTAGGCACCTTTCTTCCACCTGGTCAAGAGCCCCAACATAGGGCACATCAGTCTTCTCCGACGAGCTGAAATATGCCTTTCGCAAACAAAATGCCCTGAATCTGTGTGGAACGCGAGCGAGCGTCTTATCTTCGTGCGCATGCCTCGCCTAATCCCACAGTGAGCGACGCATAAAAAAGCACAGTAACGTGTGTCGTGCTGAAAAGCAGAAACATTCGAAGGCCAGCAGAGTGGGTAGCGCAAACCTGTAAAAGCAAACAGAGACGCCGTGCAAAGCCCAACACGTTCACCTACTCCGCGATCCAACAAGGAGACCTCCCGTTCGAGCCATAAATATGGTGCCGCTCTGGCATGACACCTTTATCACTTCCCACCGGGAAGCCCCATCCCCATGGTCTATTTTCTTTAAAAATGTTTTCAGCATTTTTTCGTTTATTTTTACCCAAAAACCGGCATTTCGTTGTTTTTTTTTTCTGAACATTTCACAACTCATTTGGGCTATGGAACCGCAGCAGCTGTTCCTTCCAATTCGTAGGGATATTTTTAAATCCCTTTTTACGTTATTTTTTGTTGAACCCACAGCCTCAGACGATTTAACATAGGCGCAAGAAAAGATCGTGTGTCGCAGTTTTAATACTTTTTGGTTCAGTCATAAAAGCAGTATATGAACGGCTTCAGTAAGGTGGGTTTTACTTTACCCATCTAACCTGCAGTTCACACAACCGTTGAAGCAAGTGCGGCTTTAGAGGTAAATGAGCTTCGTTGAACGTACGCAGTAGGTTACTTTTAATGCAAAAGCATTAACTGTCTCATGGAGCGAGCAGACGTCATCAGTTTGAAGCGCGAAAACGGCTCCTAGTTTCCGCGCCTTCGGTTTCAATGGCTGGCGCGCGTCGACGGGGCTCCCATTGGCCGCTGCGCAATGGCCTCTGAGATCCCGAAGCGCGCCCGCTCTAGTACACAGCAGACGACAAAGGGAGCGGACGAGCAGACCACAAAGGCAGCGGATGAGCGGATTGAATGCTTTCGAATTCACAACTCATAAGAAGTGCTTAGTTGTACCTCGAGCTTTTTTCTCTTTCTCCTGTGCGACCTGAGGTAAGACATGAGGTGGAACTTGACTCTTTATCAACTTAACCACAGAAGCTCTGCTTCGTACGATCAGTGGTACGGGTGCACGAGTGTAACGTTAGGCGCACTACTTTATCTGCCCACGACCTTGCGCAACAAAATAATGTTTCAAAACCATCACTGGCAGCCGCGTCTCACACAGAACCTGCTTTCTTTTAAAACTAATTTTACTCGCGCTTTGTACTGCGCACAACGTTCTAAAACGATAATAGTAAAAAAATGAAGTGAATGGATGAAAGCCAGAAACATTCATGTTCTAGAGATAACAAAAACGCGTTAGAGGTGAATTCTAGAGTATTTTTGTCCCGTGAATTTAGATATCACGCTCGTTTTTTTCGCGAACATGTAACTAAGAGTGAGAGAAGAAGAAAACTTTCCGACCAGTGGTTACGTCATACGCAATTATTTCGACCGCCAAGCGCGTGTCGCTAGTATGGACAGCGCGTGCATTTGCGAGCGTGCAAAATATATTCCCTGACACTGACACCAGTCATCCGCGTCTTTTTCTAACCTTCTTGAAGATAGCCTGAGTGAGTGCGCATAGATTTGATAGTCACTGAAGATGCGCGAGCGCTGAAATTCCGAAAACTCTGTATATGACTGTCACGCTGCGGAAAGGAGGGACATCAACAATAGACATTAAAACATTTTTGCAGCGTTCCGTGCACTAGATTGAGAAATAATCTTGATATTTGTGTTCCTGGAGGACGATATAAGGACGATCTATGTGTTTTTTTTCCTCAAATACAGAAACGCTTCCCTATTTTTCTTTAATACTATACATAATTCCTGGAACATATATTATGAGAAGTAATCTCACGCTGTTGGAGGAAGCATAAAAAAGATCAGCGGTGCTTTGCTCTTTGACTCGTTGCTAAAACAAGCAGTGATGTGTTTTGACCAAGGATAGCGCCGCCATTGTTTACTAGAGACACTCTTGCCTGATGCCGTTGTCCTCAGAACGGATTTAGGGTTCCGAATTTAAGTTAAGACAGACCATTTTTTTCCTCACTGATGGGCCAAGAATGCGAACAGGGATGTGAACGGACACATTCACTATGCCTCTACAATTTTTTTTTTTTTGCACGAGTGTGTTTATTTATATTTTAGCTGATTTAGTTGTCACCGCTATTGATGACACCTGTTTCGACTTTTGGAGCCGTGAGAGTGCAGCACGAGATCCTATTAGGACAAACACACTCGGTAGGAAGTTCTACTGCCGTTTAAAATGCTTCAACAATCATCCGAATTTCAGCCCTTGTTGAAGGTACCAACACATATTGTTGTCCACTCCAGTGCAGCTGCAACAAGGTACACTGCTCAACGAAACGAAATGGATTACCGGAGTTCGTGGCCCCTTTGGCGCTATCTGCCAGGAGAAGCGCTCTATCTTGTGTCGCTAGTTGCACATGCGCACAGCTGAGTCAAGCATTCAGAGGTTGTTCGGGCTTGGTTCACAACCCCTGATAGCTGATCAACGCTAGCCAAGAGTTCGCAACATAACAGAGTACTTCTTTTCTTTTTTCTTTGCAATAGCGTAAACAGGTTTATCTCTTGCCAAATGTTATAGTTGTAAAAACGTAACCACCACTAGCAGTGATCTCTCTGTTCATACTAAGTAAAGGTGTTGTTTCATTGCACATTTGTCTCTTTTGTACACTGATAATACCGTGCGTTTTCCTTTTCACTATTTTTTTTTCTATTGGGGGCAATATAATTTAACAGTTCGAAGGACAGATAAAAAATGCGGGTGTAACGCTATGATTCAAAATTGACCGCATCCCCACGTGGTGAATGATGTTGATTGGGGCGAAGCTCTGGTGGTGCTTGTCTGCGTAGACACTGAGCCGCAGCATGCCGAGCCTTTCGTTCGTTTTCATCCATGTCAGAAAGAAAATGTGTGGTATGGAACGTGGTTATATACGCATTTGAGCATTTGACCTCAGCGCCCTCTTGTCTATAAACGTTGAGCCAATGCATGCAAAGTTTAACGCGATTATATACGCATTGACCGCAGTGCCCTCTCCTGTATAGACGTTGAGCGGCTACATGCAACGTTTCATCCATGACATCCCCAGCTCTTGAGTTACTACCACATCTTTGAGCCCTCTACTCGTCTCGCAGTCGTGGCCGAGTGGTTAAGGCGGTGGACTAGAAATCCATTGGGGTCTCCCCGCACAGGTTCGAATCCTGTCGAGTGCACAAACATATTTTTTCATAATTCTTTCATTATTTTTTTCATATTTTTTTCGTCATTTTTTTCATATCTTTTTCCCCTACACAAGCACGTGAGCACGTGCTCACGAGCACGAGCACGAGCACCGGACGGCGGGAGGACGGACGACGGACGGACGGACGCCGGACATGGCTAGCCCCTAGGGAGCTTCGCCCCTAAAAAGCGGTTAAGCTTGAGATTTGTTCATTGTAGTAATCACCTATCGGGGGTTGCACCCCGAGCGCGAACAGGCGCTGACAGCTTGGCTCAGCTACGCGCATGTGAGACTGCCGACAACAGCTTGCACGGCATCTCCCGGCAGATCTCGCAGCATGTATGCGAGTCCGCACACTCCGCTGGTCCATTACGTTTCGTTGAGCCCTGTGAAAACTAAAGTGCGGCGTCTTCGGCCCATTTTACTCAGGTGTTCTAGTAAACTTTCATATAGCAGCGGTCCTGGGATCTATTCATTACTTCTCAGAATTATCACCTCTACCAAAATAGAATCACGTCTCGTGCGTTCTGCTGCCGAAACGATATCGATAAAATTATTAAACAATGTCGTAACAGTCAAGTTATTTTTCTAAACTCATCCGACGAATAACAAATAAAAAGACATCGCACGAACCTTTTTGTTTGCTTTTTAATTACAGAGATTGTTATGAAGGAATGCTAAAAGCGGCTTAGCTTTCGTCTTCGGATGATGGCAACGAGGGGTCCGGACATGGGCTTGAAAGAATCAAGAAAGAAAACGATGATGGCACCAGGCAGAGAGAGGTTGCGAACTCTAGGCTGGTCGGTTACGGGACGGTGAAACGACAAGGCACTGCCTCCAGATCCTAAAACTGTGAAACTGTAAAACCCTTTGTACCTTACGTTGTGTGACCTCTTTCCGGGTGGTCGAGGCAGGCCTGAACGTACGCTAGCTGAAGTGGACACCCAGATTATCTGGCGTCCATTGTGGAACCCGATCAGTTGACCCTACGTTTAGGTCGTTCATTGGAGGTCACACTAGGAGCATTCCTTGACTAGTTTGGGAAACGGCGCGCCGAACTCGCTGTACGGTCGTTATTGTAAGAGCTAAGGTTGCCCCTCGATACGAAGCCGAGCGTGGCCGGAGGTGTCGACGCTTCACCCAAGAGCGAGGCTCATCGAGGATCGGACACCACCGGACGTGTTCCAGTGACAGCCCTCCGACAGTGTTTGGGAAAACGCCCTCGGAGCATGCTACTCCAGCTCCGACGGAGGACGCGGGAGACGTCATTCAAGTCATGCGTGCTATGACGGTTATTTAATATGAATGCCGGACCTACGTCTGTGCCCTGACCGCGATTGAACGCCCCGACGTTGATTTGTTCAGGATACTCTGAGAGAAAATCGGTCCACGATTTTCTACATGAGCTGGATGCCTACGTCGCCCCCCGCTCCCCCAGCCGAGGACACATTGGAGGCCGGCTGCACGTAACATTTATAGACCGTGAACGCCCAGATTCGGTGTCATAGTAGGTTAAAGACGTTGCACAAAAGAGCAGAGGATCGTGACTTGGAGGGATGCGGTAAGCAAAGAAGAGCTTCTTGAGGTCCAAAAAGCAGATGTGTCTTGCCTTCGGGTATTGAAAAAACTTGCGGAAATTGCAGTTAACACGTGGAACGCTGGAGGACAAGTGAAGGAGCACTTGGATCCGTATCTCCTGGGCAAAGCCGGCTTGTTGCTTCGATACATCACAACGATCGATGAATAGAAGGGTAATAGCCTCTCTACAGGATCCCAATTTGCTATGGAAGGGGATTATCGGGTACTTCCACGACTCCGCTCTGGCTGGCCAAAGCAGTGGCAGCAAGACTGTTTATAAGTTATGTCTAGGGTTCGGAGTTTTCGGTTTAAACCGATAAAAACCGGTAAAAGTACGCCGAATCTATTTTCGTAAATTTGGTTTTAACCGAAAAAGGTCAGTTTTTAGGTTTAACATTTTCGATTTAAACCGATAAAAGTACGTCGAATACTGTTAGTACTGCAGATTGGGCGAGTTGGTAAGGCATCATAATTAACCAGCGCACAGGCAGACAGTTACTCAAAATCCAAACACGCACAAACAAACACTCACACAGCGCTGAACTATCAACTGATTTGTATTTTAAAACTTCCTCTTCTTCGACCCCAAGGAATAGGTTGCCAAGGAAGAAAAGGGGAAAGACAAGGCAAAGAAAGGAAAGGCGAAAAAAAGTAGACACAAAAATGAACAGAAATATAAATAGAAGAAAAAGAAGAGGAAAATAAAGGAGAGTAATACTGATACAGCCGAGTCCAAGAGTTACACAAATATACAAAAATAATTACAAAATTAATCACGAACATATATAAACCAGGTGGTATGCTGGTCTACTGTCGACTACGCTCTTGGCGTAAATAGTTCGTGTGGTGCAAAAAAGTCCAAAAGTTACAAAAATTAATTGTTAAATAATATCAAAAGTAACAAAAAAGAAAGAAACCAGTGGTTATATACTGGCTTACTGTCGAAAACTCCTTCTGTCTAAATAATGTAGTTCTTTCTCCGATAAAGCTAAGGACGGAGTGCTAACACACTGGGCTTCCCGTCTTGCAATGTGTCTCCGCTTCTATAATTTCTCGGGTGAGCTGATTTTACTCCTGCCTAACACAGCACAGTTGTCCAGTCGCGCAAAACAGCCACAATCCCTACAGTGGATGTAAGCACGACTTGCTAGTAGAGTGTCATGCCTTAAGAACTCTATTAGCAAGTCATGTCTTACATTCAATGCAGACGAGCTTCAACGTACAAGTGTCAAGGCTAAGGTCCGCTGGATATCCTCTATCCATATTGACGTCAGTAACCGAAGTTCTTCTCAGAGAAATCAAGTTCGGTAGCGCTGCAAAAATACCCCGAGACAGGACAATCAGACCGGTAGTCGTGCCATATATGCACAATCTATCTCATGGTCTAAAGAAAATAGCAAACAGAGCGAATGTGAATGTAGTGTTCAGCACCACACAAACTTCACAGCCTCTGCAAAAAAGTAAACACCTCCTCAATCAGCATCGTCAGCTGCGCAAAGAAACACAAATCCAACTTTGTCCCATGTGTTGAAGGGGTAGTCTATTCGTTTCCCCTTTCCTGTGGAAAAGAGTACATTGGACAGACCGGGCGGTGTTTAAACGACCGCCTGCGAGAGCACAACAACAACATTGCCAATGCCAACTCCGGTCACCTAGGTATCCACTGTAGGGATTGTGGCTGTTTTGCGCGACTGGACAACTGTGCTGTGTTAGGCAGGAGTAAAACCCAGCTCACCCGAGAAATTATAGAAGCGGAGAACATTGCAAGACGAGTCGTGTGTTAGCACTCCGTCCTTAGCTTTATCGGAGAAAGAACTACATTATTTAGACAGAAGGAGTTTTCGACAGTAAGCCAGTATATAACCACTGGTTTCTTTCTCTTTGTTTACTTTTGATATTATTTAACAATTAATTTTTTGTAACTTTTGGACTTTTCTGCACCACACGAACTATTTACGCCAAGAGCGTAGTTCGACAGTAGACCAGCATACCACCTGGTTTATATATGTTCGTGAATAATTTTGTAATTATTTTTGTATATTTGTGTAACTCTTGGACTCGGCTGTATCAGTATTACTCTCCTTTATTTTCCTCTTCTTTTTCTTCTATTTATATTTCTGTTCATTTTTGTGTCTACTTTTTTTCGCCTTTCCTTTCTTTGCCTTGTCTTTCCCCTTTTCTTCCTTGGCAACCTATTCCTTGGGGTCGAAGAAGAGGAAGTTTTAAAATACAAATCAGATGATAGTTCAGCGCTGTGTGAGTGTTTGTGCGTGTTTGGATTTTGAGTAACTGTCTGCCTGTGCGCTGGTTAATTATGACGTCGAATACATTTCTAAAATTAAGTTTTAAAAGGAAAAGCTCACTTTGACCTTCCAGTCGTACCGCAGAGCCGTGGCCAAAAAGTGGAACGACAGTATCTCTCGAAACGTGTCCGAATGCATGGGATACACGGATTGCCATCACGACGTTTTGGTTTAATGCGTGCATCATCGATCGGAACTTGAAGTCCGAAATGCCCCATGACTTCGCCATGTACGAGCGTGTTTTCAAACTCGTTGTAAGAAAGACTGACTTGATGCAGGCTCTGCATGTTGTGTTGTGCTTCAAAACGTCGCACTGTGTCTTTTTTGGCGGTCAGAATTGGTTGATTGACCGACTTTGGCTCACGAAGCGCTTCATCTCCTCAGCCTGCCAGTGTCCAGTGTTAGCGCTGAGGGGGCATTCTCGAAGCTCAGGGTTATTTTAACAAGAAAGAAAGAGTGCGGATCAACGAGGAGAGCCTGGAAAGGTAGATCTGTGTGTACGTAACCCTGATGTACAGCAGGTGAGGTTCCATGTTTTTTCGGCATAGGCTTCATATCTGACTTGTTCTTACTTCTGTGTTTTTTCTTGTTTCTTTTACAGTTTCACACATTTGCCAAATAAAGTGCCCATTTATTTTTCAATGTAGCTGTGCCGTTATATTTTGAGTGATCACAAATATCAGAGCTAGAAGGATCATCTCATCTGGTGTCCGTGTGTGCTTATTTTATATTCACCGAAAAAAGCCGATAGAACTTTTGTAGACATAAATATACGCCGAAAAAAACGAAGATAATTTTAAAATAAACACCGAAAAATAGTACGCCGAATTTTGAGAAAATAGAAACCGAAAACGCGGAACCCTAGTTATGTCCCACCAAGATGTGGCCGGGGATGAGGTGGGACGAATTCCGGAACAATCGTAGACGCCCGGCTTTACAGCAAGCAAAGCTGAGAGGCAGGAAGCTTCCGGGTTTCATGCAGCCGATGGTAAGTCCCTACACGTGGGATCTGTTCGTCTGCACTATCATAGCCCCATGACGCAAGATGACAGTTCCGCAAGGATCGAGCAGGCGGAGCGTTCCGGTAAGAGTCATCGTCACCTCGAATTCCATGTTGGTAACTTCATCCAGCGGAGAAGGCCATCCACTGACCAGCGCACCTTGCGGTTTCACTGCTCACAATAGCTCCCAAGTGGAAAGGTTGAAAGTCAGTGGACGAAGTAAGGACGAAAAGTCAAGTCTTGTTACGAACTCACTCGGCTCAGTACAAACAGTCTGGTCACGTTCACGACGCCGTTTTGGAGGGATATTTCATTCGAAGCAAGAACAACAATAAACGAAACACTACGAAAGGAGATGGAGACCGTCTCGCTCCAGCGACTGTTTGCACGAGGCCCTGAGCGCAAACCAGGCGTGCTGGTCATCCAGCTGATAAGAATCTTGACAGCAGGCGCGGCCTTCGCATGAAATAAAGGCGCAAACTGCAATACGTTTACACGCCGTTAACAGTGTTCTATCACAGAAAATGTACGCTTGGAACGACCTGCTGGGGATGAGCTTGACGTGGTACAGCTCACGGGCGGCCTCACTGGGGAAGCTCCTCCTGGGCAAACCGTGGACGCCACAGCCTCCACCGGTCAGGTGGAGCCATCCTGATTCCGTTGATCCGACTCGCAAGGCATCCAACCCGTGAGGCGCAGCGAACCCTTAGGAGGCATGTAGTCGAGCCGGTTAGTATCAATATGGCCCACTACCAAGCCCTTCTGGAGCACGTCCCCTTTCCCTGCCGTAGCGAACCTTCCGCGGAACATGTCAACCCCATCATTGGCGGGGAGAGTGGGGGTGGGGGCTGCTTGGAGCAGGCCGCCTGTCACGCTCTGGCCACTAGGACTGCTTTCGAGAGTCTGCAGTCAGTCCACTTCGTTCCCAAGCGACAGATGCAAAGAAAAAAACATATTTTTAAACAGCTTAGATGGAAAAAGGATATCGATAAACCGATCTTACAACAAAGACAAACAATTTTTAGAGCTATATTTACGGTGCTATACGAATTTGTGGTTAACGCCCACGGGAACCGCCGCTGGTCACGTGGTAAGCCTGTGCGCTCGCCGCGACGTGATGCCGCTGCCGCACGCTGAGCATTACGACGCCGCTTCAACGCGTTTCTCCACGCCGCCGTGGCCGCCGCCGGACAAGTTCGTCTGCTTCGGGGTGCCGCCGCCGTCATCTGACCGGCGCATAGGTCAATCACGTCTGCTTGCGCTTTTTCGAGTTTCCTTTAGTATCGATCTTAAAGTTACTTATTAATCTTAGTTTTTTGTTATACTTTAAACAAAGATGAATCAAGTTACTTTTATCGACAGGTCAAAGACTTCCAAAGAGCGCACAGCACCCGACAAATATGGGCCCGTCACCTGATAAATGAGTACACTTTTCCGCGGCGCCCGCGGGCGCCAACCACAAATTCGTATAGCGCCGTAATATTGCTCTATTTTTTTCTTCGTTGTAAAATCGCTTTTATGATATCCTTTTTTCTACGCTATTGCCGGTTAACCACATGCTTTGCATGTGTCCTTTAACGGCAGTAGAAGTGTGAACCAATACCAGAGGCGGGCAGCCCCTGCGACACCATCCCGGCTCCCTTCGCCAGCGCTTTAGCTACCCTCGCTTGCTGACCCTGGACAGTGACAACAGCTTACGGCCAGTGCAGCGTGCCCCTCGTACGTTCGTAGGCATTCACGGGATTGGAGTGCGTGCACCAGAAGCGGCTGAAGACGCTGTCTCCACCTGCGATCTTTGGAGGCGGCAGCTCAGCAGCAACGAAGAGACATGCCCGACATGCCTGCACTCGAAGCCCAGAGACCTTCTTCCAGCAGCCTCCTGATGGGACACGTCGCCGTCACCAACGACGTCCAAGGCCCCGCAGCCATCTCCACACAGCACCCGCTGCCGTCCACCTGCCCCACGCCCGTCGTTGCTCCAGTGGCCGCAGAGTACGACGCTCGTGTTCGAGACCGCCTGCTTCCTCTGCGGAGGCTCAAAAGAATCCCCGTCCTCAAGCCCACCGTAGTACCTTGTTTGAATAGGGTAAGTGTGAGAATCGAGGCCACGGGTGGGCCGAACATGGCCCCTCGAGAGGCCAAGGAAGAAGACAGGACTGCACGGGGCAGAGCTTGGGCAATGAGCTCGAGGATGATCGGCTACAGAACCAAAATACTTTACTAGGGCGAATACATCTCCATTCTAAATCTGCTCTACAGACCTTCTCTGCGATGAAGAAATGTAGCCCTAACTTACCAACTTACACATGATATTCTCGAAGCAGCTCGCCAAGCTTCATGCAAAGGGCACCAGTTTATTATATAGTGGATTCCTGGTCACTCAGGTATACCCGGAAATGTTATCGCTGACAGAGCCGCTCGAAACGCTCATGAGAACGCTATTACTGTGTCGATTCCGTTATCTAGGTCAGATGCAAATAACTTGATTAGAGATATTGGCCAAGAAATAGCATCTTCTCTTTGGAGAAATCCTCGATATCATTATTCCTATCTTTACAATATCGATCCCAAACTTAAATTTCGGGCACCACGAGGACTACCAAGGGCAGCCGAGACGGTCCTACATCGCTTGAGACTGAATGTGGCATACACCAACAGCTACCTTCATAAAATCAGTAGAGCTGAGTCGTCTGAATGTGCTTCGTGCGGAGTCACACATAACATCGAACATGTATTGTGTGAATGCAAGGACTACAGCCGCGAAAGGGAGCTTATGAAGACAGACCTGAGAGCTACAAAATGAACAAGACGTAAGCATTCGTACTCTGCTTGGTCCATGGATTTCTGCTGCTGAGGGGTATAAAGCTACGAAAGCTCTGCTGAAATTTCTAACAGCTACTCGCTTACAGAAGAAACTGTAGGGGAGTAGATGAACAGCAATGGCCAAGGACAATTTCCAGTGAAACATTTTCGTTGGTTTTTAGTGTTTTTTTGTTTTTGTTTTTTAATACTTTGGTTTTGTGTGTTTTCTTCCTCTATCTTTCTCCTGTTTACCTTTCTCTCTTCTATTTTTATGATTTTCGCTTCCGTTCATTTCAACATGTAGCAAACCAGCACCAGGCGCTGGTTGACATCATTGTTTAATAAACGCCTACCTCTCTCTCTCTCTACGTTCCACTCCACTCCATTTGCATTAGAAAGAACGACTACAGTGCCGAATCCAGCCCTGATGTAGGGCAGGTCCGAGTCCAGTTCGGTCGCATGCGCATCAGGACGCCAGCGGCGGCCGCGGCGGCGTCTTCTTCGGATTTCTCCGCACCGCGCCACTTTCTTTTTTTTTTTTTTTGTCAAATAAGCTATTATCATCACCAGTGGCAGACATTTTACAACTACGCACCAGGCTACGCCGTTGGAAAGTGCGCCAGTGCAAGCCTGCGGTCTCGAGGTGTCAAACAACGTCAAAGGTTTTGCGGGGTGTTTTCGTTTCATACTTTTTTCGAAACGATGCAAACGATATACCCCGAGGGTTTCAGCAAACATTAGCTTAGTTTAGGTTCCTAAATTTTAGTTTTAGAAACAAAAAAGACCAATTGTGTGTATTTTGGCCTTTTTGCTTTCAAGCTACAATCTTTTATTTTCTGTATTGCGTATGTTATCTCAGTGATGTGTGCCGGTGTGGTTTTAGAATTTGTATCCTATAAACGAGGAAGCACTATTGTTCTTTCTCTTTTAAGGCGCTACCGGCCGTTGGTCAGCAAAGAATTTTGTCTTTGGTCTTTAGTCTTTATTTATTTGACTCTGAGAGCCGCGGCAACGCGGACAGGCAGCAGCTCGTATCCATTGAGGCCCTCGGTGCCGCCTCGAGGGAAAAAGATAATGTGATGACTATATACAAGCATTATGACGAAGATATGAGTTTTTTTATTTGGGAGGATGTCAGTCCGATTCGCAGAAGTCCAGATTTTGTGGAAGCGGGTTCAACGGGTCAGCAGCGAGTCATGGGGATCTGGCACGCCGTTCGATCGCTGCATGAAAGAGCCCCAGAAACGTGATGGCGCTGTTGCTCACGGGGGTCCCCTGGGGTCGAAGCATCAAACTCAAGGAGGTAGCCCAGTCAAAGCAGAAACTGCCGCCTCCGAGGAACCGAAGCCCAGGGCTCAGATTTAGGCACCGCCGTCGCCCGGTGTGTCATCCTCTGAACGTCGTCCTCGTTGTGTTCTTTTATTAAACACGTATATATGTATAGATAAAATAAGATAGATAAAACTTTCAGCCTTTCCACTCTGGGGAAGAAGGAAGACGAGCGGAGCTGTACAATAGAAAGTAATGGCCGGCCTCAAGTCGGCAAGCCAGAGTGGAAAGGCTGCCGCAATTTATGAGCGACGGCGGCAACCAGATACGTGGCTTGCCGCCGTCACTCATAGATAGTGGTAGGTGTCTAGAGTTCAGTGTCTTCATTTCTTTGAGGAGACACGATCCTGAGGACACTAGCTCTATAACAGCTCCTGCTGTAAAAACACACAATCGAACGGCCAGCGGCGCGCCCACCGGGCACTGGCTTTTGGAGGAAAAAGCCATCCTCAAAATCATGTGCCACTATCATCATCATCATCATAATTTACCGCCCGATAGCCGAGACCTCTCAGACGATAGATAACTCTCGCTAAGCCTCCCAATTCAATGGAGGAAATTTCATGGCTGCCTGACATCCAGCCATTCGACCCAGAAAATCCTGTCCGCGCCGAGGCTATTGTATTTTCGAGGAGTGGAACGTATTCCCCCTAGTAAAGTATTTGACGGAACCATGAGAGGAGTGTGAGAGAGTAAAGCCCTTTGTGCCTTGCGTTGTGTGATCATCTCTGGGGTGATCGAGGCGGGGCCTGATCTGGCGTTGGTTAAAGTGTACACCCACAGATATTAGTGTCTGTCGTAGGTCAGCTAAAATTTTACATGATTTTAGGGTGGTTTATTTTCTGTACATGTGTTTTCACAAGCAATCTTTTCGTCATTACTGATAAAGGATTAAATCCAAGAAGCAGCAACGGGTCGTCATTGAGTTATTGGCGAAAAAGGGGTGCGGTATCATTTTCACAGAAACCAGCTTTGATGAGAAACCACGCTGTGGATGACCATAAACTGCTACTACTGGCTCCAATCGTCGTATAGGGGACGAATTGTTTTGCGCGCTCAGAGCAGTTCCAGTGAGTGACTCGGTGAAGGTCTCGTCAAAGGGTTCAATTCAAACACGTGACCGGCAAAGTAGGGACGGCGGAGAAACATGTGGCGGCTCCCTCACCTGCGAGCGTCGCTCGCTTTGGAACTAATACTCTGTCGTAGAAGCTGCACTATAGGGCATGCTTGTCAGCAATGAATGGTGCAGGAGGTTTTCGATTTGAATTAATTCGCTTAAATCGCCAACTATAAGCAATGATATCTCCCTAGTTTTTAGGTCGTCTTTCGATTCTCGTCCTTCCTAAGCCTAAAGAGATCTGGTAATTGTCAACACGCACTCTAAAAACAAATATGATCTGAAAAGACTAACGGCAGCATTTGGTCCTCTTTAGTCTTTACTCCCCTTTGCTCCCCGAAGGGACCTAATGGATCGATCTTTGTACCGTGCGAAAATGTTGAGGAGTAACCGCACTTGACCGGCACTAACCGAGAGCGGTGCGAGAGCAAAACCAGTCATTAGTCCTTCTAAAAGATATTGTATGTGTATTTGAAACAAGAAAGAAGAACACACATAGGGATGGACACGCACTGACACTGTAGTGTATGTCTGAGTCCGTCCCTATGTATTTTAGTTTTTGGTGTTTCAGCTGTGCCAACCTGCTCTGTGTTCATGTTTGTATGTGCCTGTTTTAGTCCCCGTAAGTAAACGTAATGCTTGACATGAATACTGCTAATATTTCGCTCTTCTTGGGGATCGGCGCCAATCAGCAGGCTGCACGGCTGAAAATATCAACCGAATTCGGATGAAACTAGCGAATTTATTTTTGTTCAACGATCTTTCAGACACTCAATGCTACGCTGACTTTCGCGCCGTGTGTGAATGCGAGTTTACGATTGTGCTAACTCCCACTAAGGTTCCTTCATGTGCGCTTTGCTTAGGGTGGAGACATCTGGCAATTTTGTCCCACACTTTGATTTCCATTTTTTGCTGAGAAACGCGTGAAAGAGCGTATTTCTGCACGCGTTTGTGGCGTTGACTGTACTATGGCAACATTGTGTTTTCGTCCATTTCTTTGTATTTTACCCGTGAGCGCGTGCTGTCGGCATCGAGTACTAGAAAGAGTGGCATCACCCTATTAGCCCCGAG